>AWOL01S0021043.1:101923-138751 GCA_000715115.1 Nicotiana otophora
GGGGAGGGTGAGGGGGAGGGGTGCAGAAATAGCTTGATTTACAAATACTAATTGAAAATTAGCTATAGCTTCAAAAGTAATCAAAATTTTGCCACTTTTTTATTTTAAAAAAATTGAACAAAAACATCCTTAGAAATCCAAAAACATTCCGACATAATATGTTGGAGTTCTAATTTTCTTACATATGAGATTCCAGCATAATGTGCTGGAATTTCATAATGTACTGGAGTTCCAACATAATATGCTGAAAGTTTGTTTATATGTAGCAACTCCATAATCTAGCATATTATGCTGAAACTTTTCGTATTTCAACTAGGGTATTTTTGTGGGAAAATGACACTGTATAGCAGCTCTCAAAATAACATAGGGGACGGTAAGATGAAGGTGCCAACGAAGGGTTGTAAGAGTGCTACTATAGATGAGGAAACTTAGGGAAACAATAAGCAACAACAGGTGAAAGCACAAAAGCAGAAGAAGAAAAAACAGGTGTTACAGAATCTTGTTAATGCGGAAATACAGGAACTAGTGAACCAGAGTAAGAATCAATCTAAATTTGTAGCTACTGTTAGAGATTCACATAACCAAGTGGATGAACCCAAAGAAGCTGAGTAGCAACATCAAATAAGCAGGGGAAAACAAGTAACTGTACCTCAAGGATAGGGAGAACAGAAGGGTGCTCTATTAGATGCTGAAATGGAGACGATTGAGAATGAATAGATTTAGTCCTCTGAGGAGATAAATAGATGAAGTTATCAAGAAGGTAGGTAAAGATATCAGTCTCTCTGATAATAATCTCTTGAAACATCAGAGGGCTGAACAAGCCCTTTAAGTAGAAGGAACTCACGGCCTTTCTACTTAAGAATAATATTGCTTTACTGGGCTGACTTGATACAGAGATAAAGTTCTGAAGTGATGCAAAAATTAGAAGGAGTTTGAATTGGAAAATGTTTGTTGACAATAAATACAAACACTAGCGGGAGAATTTGGCTATTTTTGGAGAGGACATCTGATCTCTGTCAATTTAATGACTAGCTCTCAGCTAATTCATTGTTCTATAAAGGAAAAGGGGTCAAATTTTAGATGCTCTTTGACTTTTGTACGGGCTTACTAGTATAGCTAGCAGAAGGGATCTATGGGAGTTTTAAGGCAAATTAATAGTACAATGACTGAACCTTGGATGGTATTGGGAGGTCTCAACAATTTACTCTGTGTGGATGACAGGATCAATGGGCCACTTGTGCATCAATCAAAAATGATAGACTTCTAAAGTTGTATTTCTGATAAATGATTGGGGTTGTTGAAGAGGAAAGGGTGTCAATAATCATGGTGCAATAAAAAATAGTCAGTTAATAGAATCCATAGAAATTAATTGGGCATTTCAAGGTTTATGCAATATAATAGTATAGAAGCTTTCCTTGATAAACCTGGAGTGTCAAACTATTCCCATATCATTATAAGCACGTGATTTATCAAGAATCATCTTCCAAGACCTTACAGATTGTATACTGCCCTATTATAGCAAGAGTCCTTTCAGGAGGCAGTTCAAATAGTATGGAGGTAATATGTTTCGGAGTATGCTATGTTTTTAGTATTGAAAAAGTTGTAGATGTTAAAGGACAAGACAAAACACTTAAATGAAAAATTATTTGCATTGGATAAAAAGATCATCACACGAAAGGAAAGACTAAGGGTTATACAGGAGACAAGAGATGGTGATCCATTCAACAATCAATTGATCCTCGAAGAATCAAATGAAAAACTTGTGTGCATGTACGGTTTGGAGCCCCGAGGGCTCGGGAGAGTTTTGGATAGCCTACGGACCTTTTGAACTTTGGAAAAATCTAATTTTTCTGCTGCAACTGTCATCTGGTGCATTGTGCTTCGCGATCGCGAAGCAAATCCCGTGATCGCGAAGAGATAACGGCGAGCTATGATTTTTACTCTTTGCATTAGCGAAGAGAGGCATGCGATCGCGGAGGGTTGGCTCACAGTACATTGCGAACGCGTAGGTATGAGCGTGTCCACGAAGAGGAAATGAGGTAGACTCTGGGCACTCAAATTGGTGCTTCGCGATCGCGTAAAGCCGTCTGCGATCGTGTAAGTCTGAAATGTCATGCTTCGCGTTCGCGTAAGGTAAATTGGCAGCCTGTGTAAATTGTGTTTCGCGATCGCGAAGAGTAAAATTGAATTGGGTAGAAATTGTTTTACGTGATCGCGAATGAATTTTCGCGATCGCTAAGAAGAAATCCCTAGATAGCATGACCTAAGTTTTGGAAATGGGATTTCGTCCCATTTTTCATTATCCACGATTTAGAGCTCGGTTTGGGCGATTTTCAGAGTAAGGTTTTCACAAGTTCAAATTGGGTAAGTGTTCCTTATCTTATATTGATTAAACTCTAGGATTCGATACTCATTCACATCATGAATCCATGAATCTATTGAAAACAAAAATCAGATTTTTATAAAATCTTCCAAAAGGGTAAAATGAAGATTTGGAAGGCAATCCGATGCCGGAATTCGATAATTTTTGTATGGTTGAACTCTTATTGAAATGGGTGTCCTGATTCCGTGATTTTTCTTCGGGTTCTGAAAAGTGGGCCCTACATTGACTTTTTCGAATATGACTTAAATTAAGTCTCTTTCAAATTGTGAATAATTTCTAAAGCTCAAATTAAATTATTGATAAATAATTTGCTAGGTTTGATTGGTTTGGCGGATAATTCCAAAGGAAAATTGTGGTCGTGCGATCACTTGAAATTGCAAAACAAGGCAAGTGTTGTGGTTAACCTTGACTTGAGGGAATATAACCCTTGAATTATTTTTTACATGAATTTCATGTGTAACGACGTATAGGCGAGGTGACGAGTGCCTATACATTGTCAAATTAATTGTTTGCCTATTTATCTGAAAAATCATACATTATTTAAAAATCATGAATTAATTATTTCTCTCATAATCCTTGTCCCATATTATGTTTTGAATTCATGCTATAATTAAGTTTTGAATTCATGCTATAATTGCTACATGCTTATTTGACTTATGTGTCTTAATTGCTACTTGACATTTAGCATATTAAATATTAAATTGTATATTTTCTCCCTGATTTGCACAATTAATTGCTACTTGTTATTACTTGTTTCCTAAATAAATCATAATAATTGTAAGTCTTGTTGCCTAATAATTTCTTATTAAATGTGGTATATATTTGAGTATTGTTTTTACATTTAAGAGTTGTTTAATTATATTGTTGCAGCGGGTTGCACGCCGCAACAGATTTATTTTAAGTTTATATTATTGGATTGGGTTGCACGCCGCAACGGATTTATTGAAAGTTTATAATGTTGGAGTGGGTTGCACTCCGCAACGGAATTAAATTGAAGGTTATATTATTGGATCGGGTTGCACGCCGAAACGGGTTTTATTCTAAGTCTATATTGTTGGAGCGGGTTGCACGCCGCAATGGAAATTAATTGAAGGTTTATGACTGCTGAACTGACTTCAATTATTGATATTATTTACTGGTCTTACTTCTATTCATGTTATTAGACAAGAGTGGGTTGCTCTAGTGGTGACTACCCTCCACTTCCAATCAAGAGGTTGTGAGTTCGAGTCACCCCAAGAGCAAGGTGGGGAGTTCTTAGAGGGAGAGAGACGAGAGTCTATCGGAAACAATCTCTCTACCCCAGGGTAGGGGTAAGGACTGTATACACATTACCCTCCCCAGACCCCACTAGTGGGATTATACTCGGTTATTGTTGTTGTTGTTGTTGTACTTCTATTCCTGTTATCATTATTATTATTATTGCGTACGGGTTAATGTAAGCAACCTGTCATAGCCCCGTCATTACTTTGTCTAGGTTAGGCTCGGCACTTACAAAGTACATGAGGTCGATTGTACTCATACTACACTCTACACTTCTTGTGCAGATACCAGAGTTGGTCCCAGTGGCGTACTGTGGATTTGCTCGGATTCAGCTATCAAAGGAGACTTGAGGTATAGCTGCACAACGTTCGCAGCTCTGAAGTCCCCTTCTACTTTATCTTAATTGTGTGCTTCCTTTCAGACAACTTTATTTTTGTTCAGACCCTTGTTTATATTATTCTAGAAGCTCGTGCACTTGTGACTCTAGTTCTGGGATGGTATTTAGATATCTTATTTGTTTTGGTTTGTTCACCTAAATTCAGATATTATTTCAGTTGTTGATTTCATTACTATTTAATTAAGATGAATTGTTAAAAATGGTTAAATTATTCTAACGTTGGTTTGCTTAGTAAGTAAAATGATAGGCGCCATCACGGTCCCGAAGGTGGGAATTTCGGGTCGTGACAGGGCAAGTAAACGAGAATACATATAAATGATCAATAAACGTGAGGATTCATCTTCTTAAATCGATATGAGTGATTAATTATGTGTATGCTTGTGCAAGTGTTCTATCACAATTCGAGTCAACAAGTAAGAGCAGAGACAACGAATAGAACATAGGAAACAATACAACGAAATGTAAGATGCATAACTCACACAACGTAGGCAAACCACTGCACAAATATTATCAATAACAATGCCCCCAGGCCATCACAATTCATCCCTGACATAGCCCCCTTATCTCGCTATGTGCGCAACAATAAAGTAGATGCCCGCCTTGTCTCGCCGCACGCCCATAATATTATTCTCGTCTTGTCTCGCCACATGCGCAAACTCACATATATATAGCTCGCCTTGTCACGACGTATGTGCAAATATCAATAATAATAATAATAATAATAATAATAATAATAATAATAATAATAATAATAATAATAATAATAATAATAATAATAATAATAATAATAATAATAATAGCACGAACAACTCACGTGTGAACACCTCGACAATCCTCTTAACAATATCATGTATGTCAAAACATAACAACACAATATATCAAATCGCACCACATGTTTCTCCTCAAAACAATTCCAATACACAACCACACATAGCCATCAGCTCAACAACACTGAGTAAAATCAACAACAACAAAATAACACGAGAGTACAACCAGTAAATCAACACAAGAATTTCAAAACACAAAGAAACGAAAGAACGGCTCACAATGAAAGACATGACAAGAAATAATGGTTTCAACAAGGATAACTCAACAATGAGAGAAATAGTGTGTCACAACGATATCAAATAAGAGTAACTCAACAATAGGAGAGATAGCATGTATCAATGATTCCAAATAAGAGTGACCCCCAACGATAAAAGAGATAACATATAATGATGGTTCCAAATAGGTACAACCCAACGATAAAAGAGTTAATGTGTAATAATGGCTCCAAATAAGTACAACTCAATGATAAGGGAGTTAACATATAATAATTATTCCAAATAAGTACACCTCAACGATAAGAAAGATAACATGTAACAATGACTTCTAAATAAGGATAAGTCAACAATGGAGGAGATAACAATAACTTCAATTAAGGATAATCAACTACGGAAGAGATACATGGCAATAAAAGAGGTAACAACTTCAATTAAGGTATATAAGAGTATAATTGGCAATAAAGGGAAGGAACATGAATTAATCAACTTCAAATAAGACATGTAAGGGTAAATTTAGCAATGGAGAATTTAACATGAGAAGACAACTTCATTTTTTTATGAACATGAGAACTTAAGAGTCTAAGTCGGTCAAATTTTCACATATAAGTCGTACACACACTGTCGCCTCGTGTACACCTCTTTCACGTAGTTCAAATAGTACAAATAAAGCAATCCCTACGGGATAGTTTCTCCCACACAACGTTAGTCAAGATACTTACCTCAAAAGCCCTCAAACAATACTAAAAAATAGCCTTTCCTTTACAATTTGCCTCTGCTCGGCTCAAACCTAATCAAAATCGACTCAATAACATCAAACAATGTAACAGAAATCAATTCTAATAATTAAAGCTACAATCTTTACATAATTGCTCAAAAGTCAACAAAAGTCAACTTGGGGCTCGCCGGTCAAAACTCGAATCCAATAGTAGATTCCGACTACCCATGACCCCACGAGTTCATATATGTGATTAGCTTTAAATTCCGAGTCCAAATCGACTCTCAAAACTCAAATTTTTTATTTTTCAAAAACTTGACAAATTTTCACTTTGATTCACATGATTTTGATGTTAAAATCTAAGATATATTGATGGAATATGATTAGAAATAGGTTAGGATAACTTACCCAAGGTTTGTAGATGAAAATCTCTCTTCCAAATCGCTTCCTACCGAGTCTAGGGTTCCAAAATATGAAAATGAAACCAAACTCCCGTCCCTCAGCTCTTATGTCCAGTCGCAGGTGTCGCAATTGCGACCTGGGGTTCGCAAATGCGAACCTCGCAAATGCGAAGTAACCATCGCAAAAGCGAAGTCCTTCACACCCCTACTACAGTCGCAAATGCAACATATTGTTCGCAATTGCGAACTAGTGGCACATCGCAAAAGCAATCAGAATAATCGCAAATGCGAATCAATCTCCCCCAGGTGCACATCGCAAATGCGAACCCAGGAGACTTGTCCAACATCACAATTGCTATCCAAAACTCGCAAATGTGAGTCCTGACCACCATATTACACCAACAGATTTCCAAACTCTTCCAGACATTCCGAAATGCATACAAAGCTCACCCGCGCCCTCGAGGCTTCAAACCAAACATCAATACAAGTCTAAAAACATAACACGAACTCACTCACGCAATCAAATTATCAAAATAACATCTGAAATCATGAATCGTACCTCAAAACACATGAATTCAACATGAAACTCAAGAACTTCTAAAAACACAATCGCGCGCCTGGTTCCTATCAAATCAACACAGAATGACGCCAAACTTTGTGGACAAGTTCCAAATGAAAAAACATACTTATTCTAAGTCCCGAAACAGAAATCCAAATATGATAGCTATGAAGTCAACCTACGGTCAAACTTATCAAAATTCAAAGCCTTAAAATTGTCAACTTTCGGCAAAACAACACAAATCAACCTACAGACCTCCAAGTTCGATTCTAGGCATACGCCCAAGTCCCAAATCACGATATGAACCTATCGGAGCCATCGAAACACCGTTCCGGGGTCATTTTCACAAAAGTCAAACCTCGGTCAATATTTTCAACTTGAGCTTCTAAAGTGAGAATCACTCATCCGAATTCATTCTGAAACATCTGAAAATCAAATTCGACCATGTACACAAGTCATAGCAGACAACGTGAATTCATTCAAGACCCCAAACCACTGAACGGATCGCTAAAGCTCAAAACGACTGGTCGCGTTATTACATTCTCCCCTTGTTAAACAAAAATTCATCCTCAAACGTGCCAAGAGTCTTTCCCAAGCCATCAAATCGATGTATAAACTCACCATGCACATATACACGGGTGATCCTACATCACCCCAATCCACACAAGCCTGACAACACCATCTCAGCCGCAGATTATCCCCTTCACTCATGCCGATAAGACTTAGAATCAAATTTCCACATCTACCAAGGACCCTATTATCACACAAACACATTGTAAAATCCTCAACTAACTATAACAACTCATGCATACACCCACAAAGTATAAGCACACGACATAACACATCATCCATGTGCCCATAGAAACAACTCTGACCACTATAGCTGGCCATTACCAAGCCGGGTACCAGCAAACAGATTCATATCGACTAGAATCGTGTTCCAAACCTTCACAATGCTTAAAATAATGCTAGAAACATGTGAAACTCATAACTACTCATTCGATCAACAAGCCATAACACATCAACTCACTACAAAACCTCATGCATACACCCACAAAGTATAACCACACGACATAACACATCATCCATGTGCCCATAGCAACAACTCTGACCACAATAGCTACCCATTACCAAGCTCGGTACCAGCAAACAGACTCATATAGACTAGAACCTTGTTCCAAACCTTCACAATGCTTAAAATAATGCTAGAAACATGTAAAACCCATAACTACTCATTCGATCAACAAGCCATCTCAAACGTCACCTAGACACATACATCGCAATCCAAACCCAACAAGCACATCTCGAATATGACTGGATATGAAAAGAGGAACACGTGAGAGAACTGTCAAATAAGCCAAACAGACATAACTCCCCACCGATACCGTACTACGGATCCAATCCTCAAGGAAGAAGCAAGATATACACAACAACCACAACAAATCTTACCTTAATATGACCTCCCCGAGGCACATAGCCCAGCACAAAACACACTTATCCATCAAGAACACCAGGTCCCCATCCTCCACCTGGAAGCATGAGTAAGGTAAACATCTTCGCAACTAAACCATCCTACTAAGTCAACTTTGTAGAATCAGAACCACAACATGCAACAACGTCTCATACCTATAGAGCACCCATATCATAAATCGTGGTCAAACCACCCAGAAATCATGATAAAACCTACTATATTTAACTAACAAAAAGTCTACCCAAGTCTCATAACCTACAATAGCGACCAAACCAAAATGATAGACACGGGCTATCACCATAAGATTCTCATCTGGCGCGAACACATGAACAGAGTATAAGAGTCACAAAACATAATCAAATCTGAAGCACGAAAGGATGAATCTTACCAATAAATGGGTCCAAAACGAAGTAACGCAAAGGCATCTCTATACTCAACTGAAACCATACTTGTAAGGATATCATCTGGTGAATCATGCCTCTGCCCAACCATAAATAATGTAATAATAGTCCTATCATCCCCCTCTAGGGTGACCTCTACCCGCCTGACCTTCACCCTTAGCTGGCGGTATAGGTATAACAGTAACTGGAGCAGAACTCATAGCCTCAATACCCCACTGTGACACATTTATCCGGAGTCTGGAACAATCTCTCACCATGTGACTGGTATCTCCACATAAGGCCTACCAATGGACCTCTAAACCGATTTCGCACACCCCAAAATAAGTAAATTGCCTTCCCAAGATTCACAATGACCCTATACATGACACATACAATCAACCATCAAACCCTGAACAAACTTCCACAATCCATAACTAGAGGAATAGTCCGCCTCTCAGAAATAAATTCTCCAATATGCGACAGTACCAGAATCTGCATGCCTAATCTCAATCTCTCCCACTTAAATGACTGACATGACACACCTACACAATCATCCCATTGGAGATACTTCCACAATCTTCCACACCAAGTAACAAATTCTGAACATCTATGGCCACCGACCATGCTATTTATGTAGTGCCAGTCAAGAATTCGTAAATCAATACACAATGCTTTCCACAAAATAGACCATTCTCAAGCGATACCAAAAATAGTGCTAGCATACTCTGAACTTCTGAAATATCCCCCACTGCCTCGAACTCGTGACATTCTTGTCAAAACTGAACCGCAAACATGACCCCTCAAATCCCAATTCCACACCGCTCACTGTACCTATCATGTTGTTACGCGAGAGTATAATAATTTCATCATAACTTCTTAACCACCAGAAGAATAAACACTTCATCAGCTAGAAACCTTCCACTTAATTCATTCCAGGAGAAACATTGCAACACGCAACCGACTTCCTATAACCGCAGAAGACACGAACCTAAAGTCATGGCCAAAATTGTCATAACCTCTTCGGGGCCCATTTGCACATAACCAAGCTATCAAAAAACGAGACTACCAAACCGATAATTTAATTCCATAACACCTGTATAGACTTAACATACTGAAGGAACCAATCATTTCCCCTACCATGATGATCCAAGCCACTACTAAACTGACCCAACTTCCTCAGATTTCTCCTGACTCACCTTCAAAATAATACCTCTCTTTCCAAGCACATAATGGATCGCAATCGGCACTCATCCCGAGTGACCCCAAATCACAAGACCACGGCGTCTCAATACCCATAAGCTATTTTATAACCTCTCTTGCAGTCAATAGTACCTCCAACTGCTACACCCTTTTCGAGAAGACCTTCTACGAATCCGAAGTTGTTTCTTTTATCTCTCTAATACTACACCGCAAACCTAGTGACAACATAGAAATACTACAAGTCTCTTTTAAGATCCGCTGCAATACTTAATCCTTAGCCATACAACGAACCCGAAAATCCTTTGGCATCACACTTTAAATCTTGAACCCACTAGAACCATTGCTGAGAGTCCCCCACACTAAGCTAGTTATGAATACATAGCCAAACAACCAGTGTTCGTTAGCACACGTATACTCGAGAAGAAGCAATCGAATGAATCATTTCCCATGCACATCACATTCACAAAGAAGTATCAAGTCTGAGTCATTCCACAACCTTCACATAAATCGATAAGGTAAAATGTAGCACACATCCATCAAATTCCTTGCTCGAATAACCCCTGATGCCCTCCTCTTCAAGTCATAACTAATCTGCCAACGTATGGAAATCTATAAACTATAAAAACACATGACCATGTGACCCAATCAACGACAGTATGCTCTCCCACTTGGATTTAAGCCACAAAAAGATAACCTAAGAACCCACAATAACTTCTTCTTCTCAGTTACCATGATCCCGCACTGTTGCCCACCTGAATTCTCATAAGTTCATGTTGCACAAATCATGGCACAACCCAAATTGTCAACCCCAATACACTCAACTTCATGACTGTCGCAACATCGACCCACATTGCAGTACATGCCTCTCGTTGGATAGAAGGTAAATATTTTCATGGGAACTTCATCAGAAATCATACAACCCCTAACTTCCTCACAGAAGACAACCCACCTGTGTAACCCCATATCTATACCTTCCAACGACATTGCCATGGTTATAACCACTACGAAATCAGTTAATCTGATCGGTTAATCCTCTTAAATCCACACTCGTCCACCAGCTGTAAAAGTTTGTTTATTCTATTAACATCAACTGAAGGCCCAACAATATGTTTAAAACTCGAAGCCATATTGCATCCCAAAATGATAATCAAGCATTCACATTCCTCTACATTCCTAGCAAACTTTATTCGTCATATTCGAACTTCTGAAGTATAGAAGACACCATGTCAAATGAAATACACAGACTTAGCCATTTGTCCATATGACCCAAATCACACTAAGCCTTCTCAAAGCATGCGACTACCCTACAACAAAATCCATACGATATGCTACCACTTCCCCTCCGATCTAGCCATAACCTGAAGCAAACTACTTGATCTATGCTGCTCAAACTCGGCCTGCTAACAATTCAACCATCGCGAGACATATCCCACTATGTCATTGATCATCCTCCACCACTACTAAGGCCGCCCCAAATCACGATCTATCTCTGTGGAACCAGAACAAATATAATGCCATCAACTCTAAACCTCCTTAGGATTACCTCCTTCGAACCATCAACACTGGAAACTCCTATTCGACCCTTAAGTCGCAACATATTGTAGTCTCCGATAATCGCCTCTTAGATACCACTCCACAACATCGTGCCCCCAAAGGTAACCAAATGAAGACCACCATACTGATGAGCCTTAGTGCACTCAAATAGGGACGACAGACACCACAATACAAATAAGAATTCCACCAAGTTCAAAAATATTAAATCTCACTACTCCATCAACCAAAACCGGAACATCCATAGTCCACTTGCCTCCCCTGTGCTAGAATTAAATACTGAATTTTCCAATTATGAACTGAATAATCCTCCCCCTAAAGCATTCACTGAATCAAAACATAAGTATACACCGTACTGTTCATGCGAACACTGTGCGATACTAATGCGAGAAACATCACAATACACCATGTATAGCCCTAAACCCATGGGCAACACCAACACTGAACTGAAATGACTGAACACGTCTCCACAAGGCGATAAAGTAGTTTGCCCGCATACGCAAGGAAAAACGTTCTGCCCCACATTCATAGAATCATCATAACTCACCGTTGCCCAACTGATATCGAATGCTCGACATCGCGTGCGAATCAGTAGGAGGAAACTGAAGACATAAGTTGCAACCAAAAATCAAATCGCACGATAAGGAATCAAGAAAGAGAAGTTCTCCTAACAGTTCTGTAGCCTCTCGAAGATAAGTACAGACATCTTCGTACCAATCCGTAAGACTATACTAGACCTGCTCATAACCCGTGAGACCTAAGTGAATCTAGTGCTGATACCATGTTGTCACGACCTAATTCCTACCATAGGCCATAATGGCGCCCAGTGCTTCTATTAGGCAAGCCATCAATTTAGTCAATACGATAATTGGCGGTTCATAACACATTTTAAAATAATGGTAAAATAATTAAGCGAGATTTGCTCTATTTTTATAAAAACAAAATATACAAACATTATCTTCAAAATTAGAATATGATTAAAATGCAATATCGAATTTCGCAACAGAAATACGTCCAAGATTAATAGACTAAATTCCCAAAAACTGGTTTTACAAGTGCATGGGCATCTACTAGAATGTACAATATTACTACAACAACTATTTGAAATAGAAAATAGACAAAGTATAGTAAATGAATAGGGAGGGTACATCGTGTGCTGTGGATCTTAACATAGAGAGAATCTCACCACATAGTCTCCTCAGTGATTGCGCCTACGCGCCGGTATGACAACGAAACGTACATGTCGCAGTACCTGCACAATTAGTGCAGAAGTGTAGTATGAATAGGTAAATTAACACATGCCCAATAAGTATCTAGCCTAACCTCGAAGAAGTAGCGACGAGGGGTCGACATCGACACTTACTAGTAGTCCGATAATCAAATACAATAATGGTAGACATATATGAATCATAGCCAACAAAAGTAATGAAAACAGGTATATGTGATTAATACGATCCTCAACAGAAGAGTAGATACGAAATCCTCAAATACTGAATACTACGTCGAATGGGGAATGTATATGATCAACTAAAAAATGCCAAACCTTAAGTCAGGAAGGCTCATAGGTACGCTGACTCTCGATCGAATATAACACACGATTCTGTCAAGGTCATTCAGCCCGATCCATTAAATAATGTACAATGCTGAAGTCGTACGACCTAATCCGTGGATGCATCTGATAATATTGTAGAGTTCATACGACCCGATCCATAATAGTACTGCTGAGGCGTTTAGCCAATCCCATAAGATTAGTGAGACTTTGACGGGTCACTGGCCCAACTCATGAATATATGTGTAAGTTATGAAATTTAAGAAACTTTAGATGCAGGAGAAACCCGTAACAAAAGGTATAATTTGCACAGCTAATCAAGTAATGCGTCAAGTACTTGGAATAGCAAAGTTCAATACATTACGCAAGTCTAGTCTCAGGATAAAGTATAAATTAAAGCATTTAAACATGCAAGAATAACTCACGTAGTACAATTAAAATATGGTGTGAGTCTACGTCTACCCGAACATAATCAAGAATCTAGCATATGACCGTACACTTGTTACCTCATACGTGCGTAGCTCCCATAACACATAACACATAACAAATTTAGCACCTACAAGGTTAATTCTCTCTTACAAGGTTAGACAAGAGACTAGCCTCGCTCCAACATTCAATAACCGGCTCCAACGCCTCTCTAAGACCTCAAAACAATGCCATACAATTGAAAACTAGTCAAAGAACATGCAAACCAATCAAAATATACTCAAAGACTCATAATTTAATAATTAGAAACAAATTCCAAACTCCGCACGAAAAGTCAACCCTAAGCCCACGTGCCCGGATTTTAAAAATTATCAAAAATAGATATTACCCATAACTTATATAGTCTATATCCAGAAAATTATCCAATTTCGCCCATGAAATGGCCCTCAAATCAAGGATTTACAATTCCTCAACTTTGAGGCTAAAAAACCCCAATTTTTATAGTCTAAATATGGATAAAAATGATAACCAACAGAAATACTCATGAGAACAAACCCACAAAAATTAACTCAAATGGAGTTCTAGAACTCGAGATATGCTCAAAATACTAAAATGCTCGGTTTACCAATTTAAAACATTGCCCCAGTAATTTTTGTTCATCACCTTCACGGGACACCACCGCATTCGCGAAGAGCACTTTTTCGCATTGACGTTCAACCCAAAATTACTTCTTCGTGTTCGCGGGACCTCCCTCGCGTTCGTGAAGAACAAAAGTTCGCACTAGAAATCTGTAATCTTTTCCGATACGGAAATACGCATAACTCTCTCAACGATCTCGGAATTCGACGATTCTTATTGTTATGGTTCCGTAATTATGATACAGGTCTAATGGTTCAATCGAATCACAAATCTAAGGTCGTTTGCTCAATATGTTACCCTTTATGCCAAAAGCAACGACGCTGAAACATCAAATAAGAAAGCGACACAATCCAAACACATCCGAAACTCATAGGAATCTAACCAAAACATGTGAATAAGTTCAAAATCATTATACAAATCAGTTGAAACTTTTAAATCATGAATCTGAGCTCGTTAAGTCCACTATCCGACAGTGGTAGACTCATTTTCTTAAACTTAACTAGTATGCAACTTAAGTATCTGAATCACTCTTGAACATTCTGGATCACAATCAAATATCACACACAAGTCCCAATCAACTAAATGAACATATCAAAGGTCCCGAATACCAATCGGAGTCCGATAACACCGAACTACACTACAAGTCAAATTTAGAAAATTCAAAAATCATCAAAATACAAACTTCCGACAATGAGCGCCAAATCACTCCCGGACTACCCAATACTCAACCCGAATATACGCTCTAGTCCAAAACCACCCTACGAATCTATAGAAACCATCAAATCCCAATTCCGATGTCGTTTACTCAGAAGTCAAATCTTGGTCAACCATTCTAACTTAAAGCTTCCGAATTGAGAATGATTACTCCGAACTTCCCCAAAATCAAAACCGACTACACGTGCAAGTCATAATACATATAGTGAAGCTACTCAAAATCTCAAACTGCCGAACGACATGTTAGAACTCAAAATGACCGATCGGGTCATTACAAAAAAGCTTTCGAAGAGTATAAAGTGCATAATTACAGCCCTAGTGCCTAAGGTCTCAAGCCCCATATCCGTTAAGAGAGTTTCGGCCTATTGCATGTTGTACTATACCTTACAAATTGATTGTCAAGATCATCACAGCAAAGCTGAAGATAGTGGTAGAATATCTAGTAGGCCCCTCCTAGACGGCTTTCATTGAAGGCAAAAATATATTTGATAATATTATAATTGCCTATGAATTGGTATAGGTCTATACATATAAGGGGGTGTCTCCAAGATGTCTTATTAAGTAGACATTAGAAAAGCTTACAACTCAGTTAAATGGTCCTTTCATAATGAAGTGTGTGACTACTGCCTTTTATTCTCTACTGCTCAATAGAGGTTTTTCTGCTAAATTTTCGGCCAAGAAGAGGCTTCGACAAGGTGATCTTATGTCTCTTTATTTCTTTTTCTTGGCCATGGAGTACTTTAATAGAGCTTTGAAGACACTACAATATAAGCCGGATTTTAACTACCACCCAAGGTGTGCTAGGAAGAACTCATCTCATATTTGCTTTGCTGATGATTTAATCTTGTGTTGCAGGGCAAATAAGGTCTCAATACAATTGTTGCTGGAAAGATTTAACTAATTTTCTGATGTGTGTGATATTAAAGCCAACATGGAAAAGAGTACTTTATATATAGATTGAGTTACACTGGAGTTCAAGGACCTACTACGTGCTGAATTGCAATTCACATTAGGGGATATTCCCTTCAACTATCTAGGAGTACAGTTGTTGTCCAAGAAGTTCACTGTCAGCGGTGTATGACATTGGTAGAATGGATTACTGCAAGAATCAGGTGCTGGACCACTAAATTTCTTTTTTATAGTTGTCGATTACATTTGATCAAAAGTGTCATCTTCGAAATGCGGACTAACTGGGCACAAGTATTCTTGCTAACAAAGAAGATCACAAAGCTGGTTATCATTGCTTATAGGACTCTTTTCTATGGACGGGGAGCAATGAGTTAACGATTTTGTACATATCCATACTTGGTTAAATAAAATTTTTGCTTGTTTGACAAAAATAAAAAATAAAATTACCAATTTAAACTATTTAAAAGGTATGTAAAAAAATAACTAGTTTAAGTATATTTTGAACTCTCAAAATCTGGAAAGTATCATTTTTTTTTTGGGACAGACCAAGTATAACTTTATAAAGTGGATATGTTGCAATTGCCTCGTATTTAGTTTACTAAAACTACAGTTAAGCCCTTATCTACTCGAGAGAACTCAAAAGATAACATTGAGGGATTCTGAGCATAAAATCCAATATCTTTTTCTCCTTTTGAGTTTTTAGCGATGAATAAAAACTTTAGCATAAATCTACATTCAACTCACGTCATGTTTTGTGACATCACACAATTAAGATAAGATTCTTGGATTATATCATAATCTATTGGAGTTTTACATATATGAACGGAAGTTGTGCAAGAGTTTCACTTGTAATTTTTCGTGTTTTAGGCAAGGGCATATTCTTTAACTACGATTTTTCTTATCAAGAAGTCATTCATCCACAAAATATTTCTAATTAAAGGTTAAAAGAGCTAACCATCTCATCATTGTTTGTGTTTACCCGAAAAATGGATAGAGTTGAATTTGTATATAGTTCTAAGGGCATGTAGTATAACTTGACACAAATCGTAAGAGTAAGTAGAAACGTTGAATATTGACCGTAAATAATGAAATACAAACGAAATTAAAAAGGGAAAGATTTATGAATAGGCAAGATGAATAATTGTATAAAGCTCAAAAGGATAATCTCTCAATATGAGAATATCTCAACATTATTTTAGTTCCCCTGTATTAATCACCCCCCTTTACAGAAATAATAGCCATCCCTCTTATAGTGGAGGGATCTTACTTTTGATATAATAAAAAATACATAGTGGGAAACCCATGATAAATCAGTTTTTCCCTAATTTCCGCCGAGATTCTCTCTATTAGTGCAGTTTTAACGGCTCTTGTCTCTTGGCTCGATCTTGATCGGAATCGATATTGGTCGGTTTCCAGGTTTAGAGCTCGATGCGGGCTTAAGCTCGATGCCGACTCGGGGACCGGTATTGATTTGGACTCGGTGTCGGTTGGTCTCTAGCTCTGAGGCTTGATACCATCACTTCTCATCATAGCTTGATTTGGACTCGAGCTCGATAATGACGTCGAGCTCGGTATTTAATCTGACCCCGAAACTCAAAACTCGTTCGTGCCTTCTTCAAATCTCACCTCGATTATGAAGACATTTCTTCGATCCGTCTTCACCGATCATACGAAGGTCGTAAACGGTTTTGGCCGTATACAGTTTGTTTGCACAGATATAACACATACTTATCCGTTTTCGATCGTGTATTTAAAAAAAGCCATTGTCTTATAGTTTTAAATTGCACAAATAAAACGTTGTGATATTATTCCATGTTTCATTTATAGAATTTGATATTATACGATTATGGCTATTTTTATAATTACAGGATTAAAAATGGCTATTTTTATAATTACAGGATTAAAAATGGCTATTTGTGAAACTTTCCCGTCCTTTGCCCTTTAACTTTCCTCTAATTTAAAAAGCCTCTTTCTCTACAATCTATGATTCCAGTTCCAATCTCCGTCTTTGTTGATCAATCCAAAGAGTTAAAAGCCAAAAGGGCAAAGTGCTTCCTCAGCAGCTTAAGACTATAGCAAGTATAGTGGGTATTTGATTTTGGATTTCCAACATCTGTAATCTTAGTTCTAGGTAAGCTTAAAATTCTGCTTCTGCTATTCCTTCTTTTGTTTTTTTTTTTTTCAAATATCATTTCTTTCCCATTTGGGCGGTGTTAGTTTGGCTCTATCTTCCTTTTTTCGTACTCTTTTTCAGATGTTGATTTTCTTGGGTATGTGCATGAATTCGTTAAGTGAAAAAGAAGTAGAAATGACACCAGATAGTGGGTGCTGTTTAGGAATTAGCTACTGTATCCTGATTTTTGTTTTTTAGTTCAATTTTTATGTCCTGAATTATCTTGAAATTAAGATTTTTGGTTTAAAATGTAAGGACTAAAATAGTACTGGCCCTAAATAGCATCCCTAAGAATGACTGTTTGTGCACCTCTCCCGAAAAAGAACGCTTTGGGGGTAAGAAGGTGGTGTACAAGATGCAGCAACTGATGTTTCTTTTTTGTCATGGGATTGAAAACAGAATTTTACTTTTAAAGAAAAAGAAAAGGAAAAAGACTGCTTAGAAGCTTGATTTTGATCTTAATTTGGTTGACAGAAGCATTTTTGATTTGTTCGAAAGGAGAATGATGAGTCGCTTCAACTAGTTTCCGTTGTGTTTATAATTGTCAGGCAAGCTTAGGGTTATGCTAAAAGAAAAAATCTATTAAGCTTATTTAGGGTACTAATTTGAACTTTCTTTAGCTATAGATGTCCGTTGATAAGCGTAATAGAAGCAAATGGTGATTGGGTTCTCGTTCTATTGTTTTAACTTTTCCTTTTGTATAATAAATCTGAATATTCCTCTGTATTAATGAAGTGCCGCAGCAGTTTGGTGATCTTTGTATTCATGTTTAATTTCTACAGGTTCTTATTGGCGAATTTTTATCTACGATGGCTCCAAAGGGGAAAAAGCATTGTGTTCGACCTTTACCCCCTGATGTACTTAACAATCTTCCTGAGAATATAGTTGATGAAATTCTTATCCGTTTGCCTTTACGAGATGCTGTGAGGACAAGCATCTTGTCGAAGAAATGGAGATATAACTGGTGTAGAATTCCACAGTTGACGCTTGATCAAGCACTTTGGAAAACTAAGAAGGATCTAACATACATTACAAGTAACTTCACAAAGATTATCTACCACATTTTGACCCTTCATGTAGGACCAATTACGAAGTTTACCCTATGCATTCCTAACTTGGAAGGTTGTCCTAATCTTGATAACTTGATGTATTTCCTCTCTAGGAATGTCATTAAACATCTTGTTCTTAGACTTCCGAGGGGTAACCCTTACAAATTGCCTTCTTCTTTTTTCGTATGTTTGCAGTTAAGGCATCTGACTCTAAAAAATTGTTTAATACTTCCTCCTCCAACCTTCAAAGGATTTGATAGGTTAACTAGCCTGAAATTATATAACGTTTCAATTTCTTCCAAGTTGCTTGAAAGTTTAATCTCTCATTCCCCGTTACTCGAGCAATTGGTGCTGCAAATCTCAGGTTTAAGTGACATTATTGAAATTAATGCTCCCATGCTGAGATCCTTTGACTTCACAGGCAATATAAGATGTATTTGCTTTAAAAGTATCCCGTTTCTGGCAAAACTTTCACTTACACAGGAAAATTATGTGGAAGAAAAATGTAATATTGCCAAGTTGTTTGAGCCTCTTATTGCTCTCGAGCATCTCCATCTGAATGACACGGTAAATGTTGCTTCATGACTTTATTGTATTGCATTTTCAATGGTTGATTGTCTTTTGGGCTTTGAGGCATTCTGATTTTTGGCATTTTGTTTTTAGTTCTTTTTTGCAGGAGCAGGTGAAGTACCAACAAGGCTTCCCTTTAATCTTAACTTTGTCAAACATCTTTGCATATCTAGTATTTGTCTGTTTGTCTTGGAAGAGGTTTCATGTGCTCTTTGCTTGCTAAGAAGTTTCCCATGTTTACAATATGTGGAAATTAAGGTTTCCTTCTTTCTCTTTCTTATGTAGTGACTTTCTTATTTTCGTACTCCTTAAATCATCAATAAGCTCAGGGAGTTGAGATTTGGTTAATCTTTCTTAGGTGGAGGCCGGTGATGGCAATGATATACCTGCCCTAGAATGCCTTGAAGTAGAACAATTCTCAGATGTGTCATTTAATCACCTCAGGGAAGTTAAGCTAATACGGACTAATGGCACAATCCGTGAGATGCAGCTTATGAAGCTTCTGTTAGCCAAGTCTCCAGTGCTGGTGAGAATACTAATCGAGCCATGTCTAGTTGAAGATTCTGCAACTGTCAAAATACTTGCTGAGGCAAAAAAATTTCAGCGTGCTTCACCTAAAGCAGAAGTTGTCTGTAAACTTCAATAAGCATCCATATTACCATCCTTTTTTATCATCTCGATTCTTCAATCGAACCATGATCCTTGGGTAACATGTTTTGGATGCAGTAGTATAACATCATTAACGCCGTGTTTTGCCTAATTGCCATAAGGCTGGGAGAAGTCTAAACATATATTATGAAAGCGAATGCGGATGGTTTCTTCAACTTGTCATTACAATGCTTAGTGTTTTTACATTACATGCCTATGCTTGAAATGAAAACTTATGACAAGGAATTTGATGCTGTGATTGTTATTTCAAACTTCAAGGTTTGGTTGTGTTGCAGTGTGTTAATTTTCTTCTTCGTTATATTCCTATAGCATTGCAAGTTTCAAGCTTTCTCAAGTATTCCATTTCTGTAAAGTAGAGCCACGACATTCGTTAAAGAGCATTGCTGTGTATTTTCTCTTTTTTTTTTCTTTTTTTTTTTCAAGTAATCAGTATGGTATTTATTAGGAGTAGTTAATTTATTTAATCTCTTTCATTTTGATCTAGTGGTGGCTTGGAGTAGATTCCATGTGAAGCATTCACTTTTGCAGTGAAAAACATTTAAACGCTATTTTAGTAAAACAAATGAATTTATTTCCACAGTTTTTTCGACACAGAATTTTAAAAGCAGGACAAGTGGATAACAAAAGGATAATCATTCTTTTCTAGTGAACTAAAACGTTAAGAACACAATGGAGAATCGAGAGGTAATTAAATAAGAGCGACAACTAACTTAAGGCAGTGTAAATTGAGTGGTTTACAGGGTTGCATCCACTGATGATTTGTGCAAAAACGAAAGGAGGATTAAGGGTCAAATTACACTCAGAGGGAAACTTCTGTTGTACCTCCAAGTGAAGTGAATGGAAGATGGGGTGGCATCGAATTTGAAGATAAGGAAATAATTTGGCCGCGAATGGTGATTATTGTGAACGCGTGGCTTGAGAAAAATGATACTGATGATTAGTGGATTGGAATGGGAAATCAGGAGCTGCATGACTATTTCAGCTCTTATGCTGTTGTCAAGGCCATCGTGGAATTTTTCCAAGAAAGGGAGACAACACAATCCAGTTTGCTTTTGTTCTAGGGGGTGATATTTTATATCTCAATGCCACATAAGAGGAGTGATTTGTGTGGTGTTTAATTTTTCGCGTGCACAGATTAAAGAATGATCTGGTTCTTTTATGTGTTCCTTATACTACTGTTGCGGAACAAAATGCAGAAAGTAAAGAACACAAGTATTGTTACGTGAAAAACACCTTACTCAAAAGGTGAAAAAATCCCGACCTACTACACAGTAGGATTTTTACCAACACTTCACTAAATCACCGAGCCAAAAATAGCGTTTACAAAACTCTTGTAAACCTAAGGATTACCTCTAACCCTTTGTGGCAACCAACCTCAGGTTGTTGCGATAATTTCAAGTTAACTCTAACTTGAACAATACACTCAGAGTACCTAGTACAAATTCTTCTAGAGAAAGCTGAAAGGTACAACTCAAAAGCCATATTACAATGAAACTAGAATAAAAGACAAACACTTGACACTGGTTCTTCTATCTGGTTCATGTAGCTTCAGGTTCGCACACTTGAATCACACATGAATTGCTTGCAAAATGTCTTGCTATTTTGCTCTCAACTCTCGTTTAACTTCAGTGTTTGTGCGTACCTGTAAAATGAGAACATCTTGAAATATATAGAGTTAGTAAAATAAGAAATAACTAGAGTTCTAATGATATACTCTTCCTTGGTGGAAGAGTTCTAGTTATCTTCAACTTCTAACTCTTCTCTTATCTAGGATAAAGTTCTCTTCGGGTAAGGAGTCCTTCTCCTTATCAATTATGCAACATTTTCGTTTAGGAGATATCAGATATAACCACTCAAGCTTATCTCCTTCACGTGCATGCCTTGTGCTTGAATCTGCTCCTGTCTGTGTATACTTTGTATGAACCTGGTTCATGCTTGAGTTCCTTTGTCAATCATCAAAACAAATTTAGGCCAACAAATTCTCCTTTTTTGATGATGACAAACTCTATGCTTTTCATAAGCATGAGACCTATTTTAACTCAGCTCAATATCGACACAATGTTAGAACACTTTTTATTTTAAAGTCACAAATCATCAAGGACCAGGTTCATTAAGTTATAAACATCACAATCCAAAGTAAAAAGCACAACCCTCTTTTGGCATCATCGAAAAGTTGCATAATTATGTTAGATAACCAGATTTTATTAGATCTTACTCATGGCCACTAGGGCTACTTCAAATGCAATCATGGATTCAATTTTCTCTTTATCAATCTAAAGATATTAGCCATCTAAGAAACATCAGCAAATAATTAGAGCAAAAACAGTTGATTAGCATTGATAAGAGTCATCCACAAAGCATAGAAGGAAATAACAGTACTGCAGCATGAGCAAAAAGAACAAAAAAAAAAAAAATCCCATTCGGGTCACTGATTTTCTAATTAGTCTAGGAAGGGTTTAAGGCTAGGAAGGACCAGGTTCTTGGTTTCTGGCCTGAAGCAGTTTCAACATGTCATGAAGAATCCCTTCATTCTTCTCTTTTTCCTTTGCAAGCTCAGTCCTGAGAGCATCCTTCTCAATTTCTACTTCAGTCAGCCTCTCAATCTCAGCATCCTTAGCCCCACTCTCTTGCACCAAGGCTCTCACTTTGCTATTCACATGCACCTTCTTGGATGAACCAGGTTCTTTGGGAGCAGTATGGACTTCATAGTCACATGCAGTCAAGATGTTGGCCCCAAAGTTATCTTTGCTTGTGCTAATATCCCATTTCTTGATGGGTACCTTGAAGTGAGCAAACACAACAGTGAGAATTAATCCATAGGGTGTGGCGTGAGTTTTGGAGCCAGTTAGAACCCTATCAAGTAGCTGGATGATAAACCCCGGCTAATTGATCTGCCTCCCGCTATCCAGACACTCCATAAGGACCGGGTCCATGAATATGGCAATGTGCTTTCTTTCCTGTCTGGGCAACACAACTTTGTTGCAAGGGAAGTCGGTATATTTTCTAGGCTTGGCCATTTAAGATTTTTGTAATCATTGTACCCTTCAGCAGGTACTCCCAGAATCTCTCCCACTTCCTTGTCGTCAAAGCTCACAGTCACCCCTTTCACCACACTGGTGACCCTGCCATTCTTGATTACAAAAAGCTTAAATGAACTCCACATTCTCAGCATCCCCCTTTGTCTTCCTTCGATCTGAAGGACCATGACCTTCCAACCCTGAAGTTGTAGTTTCTCCAACAGCATCACCATTCCTTCCTCCTCCAAGTCCCTGATAAGTCTACCCTTTAAGATAGTTCTTTTGCCAAACTTCACCATCTTGTCCTGCTCTTGATCAGTTTTCTCTTCTTCTTCACTTCCTCTTCCTCCACTAGTTGTATTTTCCTAGATTTTCTGGCATACCTGATTCTTTTTTTCAAGGTAGAAGGCTTTGCATCAACAGTCTTTGAATGAGACTTTTTTCGGGAAGTCTATCTTTTCTTTGCCTTTGGAGTCATAACCTCCACCTCCTCTGTCTTGTCTTCATCATGAAGAACCTGGTCCATCTCCTCAAAATTTCAATTGCCTCAACAAGCTCACTCACTTTCTTATTTCCCTTTGCATCAACTTTTCTTTTACTCTCTTCTAAGGCTGGTTTCAGTTCAGCCTCACTCTGCTTCTTCTGACTACTTGTAGCTCTTCCTCTAGTATAAAGAGTCTCTACAGGGATAGAAGAGACAACTTTTCTCTTCTTATTTTTCCTAGCAGTTCCAGGGATTTTAACTCCTGAACTTTTCTTCTTTTTCTGATTGTAGCTGTCAGACACTCGTTTCAGTAGGTATTCGAGTGGTTCCTGCACAGATGGAACAGGTTCTTGGAAACTCTTCCTCAACCTAACCAGCCCCTTAGTTTCACTTGCATCACCAGACCTACTACCTCCTTCTTCTATCCAGCTTTCTTCCTCCTCAATAGCTTCCTCATTCCACAACACCATAGCCCATGTTTCCTCATTCAACCCAGTAGGAGTAGGTGAAGATTCAACCACTCCTTCTTTTTCCTTTCCCACCACATCACCTCGAGCACCCTCACTCTCTTTTTATTTTTATTTTTTATTTTTACCACCAATTTTTCCAGATTCAGTGGTCTCTACCCCAACAATAGTGCCAACCAGAACAAATATGTTCTCCAAATTCTCAGCAACTCCAGAAATTATCTCAGATGCAATATTAGGACCAGATGTTACCTGCTCTGTTTCAGATGAAACAATATTTGCCCCCTCAGTCGCAGACTTAAATGATTCTTTAGATTTTTGGGGTTCTTCTGCCTGGCTTGCTCTCAATTTCTCATTTATTTTCTTGATTTGTTCTCCCCAATGACTACTTTATGAGCAAGCATCTTGAACCTTCCTTTCTTAGAGATAGGTGTGGTTGAAGGTATGATAGGTGGTGTAGGTGATGATTCTTTGGGTGGTGAAGAAGGATTTTCAGAAGGGTTTGCCATTGATGTGTGTAGATGTGTGTGTAGAAGAGATGAGAGAGGATAGGGAGAATTGTTTGGCAGCTGAAAAATTAGAAGTGAGGAAATAGGTAAGGTGAAATCAATTTAAAGAGGAGATTTTAAGTGGGTAACGACAACTTTTTAGAAGTTAAGAAGTCTAATCAAGCTAGGAAAGTCAGTTTGAAAAGACGTTGGAGTCTTTCCTACAATCTAGGCAATTAGGACGCGTGGGATTCCTTTTGGTGAAACTAGTTCGTTTATAATGGATAAGCTTTGAGGGGATTGGGCAAAACCTAATCTAATTATTTACAAAATTTACAAATTATCTAACCAAATATTGAGTTAGAACTGGTTCCTTTTAGGTGATCTTAATCATCCCTAATTCTAACCTGTTCCTTTCAAAGTGATCTCTACTTAGAGCTTTGTGAAGATGTAAGCTATTTGCTTGTCAGGAGCACAAAATTCCACAGTGATCAAACCCTTTACATTGTTGTCCCTCAAAAAGTGATGCCTAATATCTATGTGCTTAGTTCTTTTGTGATGTACTGGGTTCTTGGTCATACTAATTGCACTGGTGTTGTCACAAAAGATGGGGATACAACCTATATCAATTCCAAAGTCTATTAATTATTGTTTGATCCACAACAATTGAGTGCAACATAAGGCAATAACCACATACTCAGCTTCAGCAGTAGACAAGACCACAAAGTTTTCCTTTTTGGTGGCTCGAGACACAAGACATGAGCCAAAAAAGT
Source organism: Nicotiana otophora (assembly GCA_000715115.1). Lineage (NCBI taxonomy): Eukaryota > Viridiplantae > Streptophyta > Magnoliopsida > Solanales > Solanaceae > Nicotiana > Nicotiana otophora. The sequence continues at coordinate 127,211 of AWOL01S0021043.1, forward strand.
GTGTCATACCTGAGGTGCTCTTTCTATCTACAAGAAAACCTGTATAATCAGCATCATCATATCCCACTAAGTTGAAATTACTATCTTTTGGATACCATAGACAGGGGTTAGTGGTGCCTTTTAGGTATCTCAAGATCCTCTTGAGAGCAGTCAAGTGAGACTCCTTTGGATTTCTTGAAATCTAGCACAAAGGCCTATACTGAAAACAATGTCAAGTCTACTAGCAGTGAAATATAACAAGGAGCCAATCATTATCCTATACAACTTCTGATCAACAGATGAACCAGGTTCATCTATATCCAATTTTGTGGCTGTTGTTATAGGAGTGTCAATTTCTTTGGACTCTTCCATTTTAAACTTTTAAGCAACTCTTTCACATACTTCTCTTGATGGATCATAGTTCCGTTTGAATTCTATTTAATTTGTAAGCCTAAAAAGAAATCAAGCTCACCCGTCATACTCATTTCAAATTTACTCTCCATTAGTTTAGCAAAATCTTTATTTAATCTATCTGTAATTGTTCTAAAGATTATATCATCATCATATATCTAAACTATCAAGAGATCTTTACCTTTTTCTTTCAAGAATAAAGTATTGTCAATTTTACCTCTATTGTAGCCATGATCAAGTAAGAATTTAGACAATCTCTCATACCATGATCTTGGAGTCTGCTTGAGCCTATAAAGTGCCTTGTCAAGTTTGTAAACATGATCAGGACTTCCATTGCTTTCAAAGCGAGGAGGTTGCTTGACAAACAGTTCTTCCTTTAGATAGTCATTGAGGAAGGCACTCTTGACATCCATCTGATGGGGAGTGAATTCCATGTAAGCAGCAAATTCTATAAGGAGTCTAATTGCTTCCAATCTTGCAACTGGAGCAAAGGTCTCATCATAGTCTATGCCTTCTCTTGACTATATCCTTGAACCACCAATCTTGCCTTGTTCCTTGTAACTGTTCCATCTTCGTCAAATTTGTTTCTGAAGACCCATTTTGTGCCAATTACTGGTCTGTCCTTGGGTCTTGGTACCAGATGTCAAACTTGACTTCTCTCAAATTGGTTGAGTTCATCTTGCATTGCATTCACCTAGTCTGTATCATGCAAAGCCTCAATAATATTTTTAGGTTTAATAAGAGATAAAAAAGCATAAAAAGCAATCGATTCTTCAAAGAAGATCTGGTTTTGATTTCAGAGGTTGGATAAGTGATTATGTTCTCAATGGGATGAGAATTTTGATACTTGTAAGGTTTCACAACTAGCTGGTTTCCCTTAGATGTTCCTTCAATGTTTTGTTGCTGAGGAACATGTTCATGGACAAGTTCCCTCGAGGTTGGAGGATCAGTTCCTCTTTGTTCAGTTCCCCCTGTCAGGTTGCCCTGGGTGGAAGAGCATGTCCCTTCTTCTGGTGCACCTTCAGTCTGGGCTATGGTTTTATTTGAGTTTCTTACCAGCCCAATTGCTTCATCATCATGTTCCTACCTCTCAGAAAGAATGTAAGTTTCATAAAAAACCACATCTATATTTTCTTCTACACACATAGTTCTTTGTTATTAATCTTATAAGCTTTACTGTGTGACGAATATACCAAGAATACTCCCTCATCTCTTATGGGATCAAACTTACCTAGGGAGCCTTTACCATTATTGTGTAAAAAGAACTTGCATCCAAATGCCCTAAGATGGGACATATTTGATTTTCTCCCTTTAAGTAATTCATAGTGAGTGTTCTCAACAAGAGGTCTAGTCATGCACCTATTTATGATGCAGCATGCAGTGTTCACAGCTTCTGCCCAGAAGCTATGGGGCAATTTACTAGCAAGTAACATAGTCTTAGACATTTCTTCTAATGTCCTATTCTTTCTTTCAACTACTCAATTTTATTTTGGAGTCCTAGGAGAAGAAAAGTTATGATCTACCATGCTCATCACAAAATTCAGCAAATTTAGCATTTTCAAATTCAGTACCATGATCAGACCTAATTGATGCAAGTTGATTACCTAGTTGTTTATGAGTTTTTCTAACAAATGAAGTGAACATGTCTCATGCTTTATCTTTAGATGCTAAGAACAGTGTCCAAGTAAACCTAGAGTAATCATCAACAAGTACCATAACATATCTCTTACCACCTCTGCTCAATGTTCTTATTGGTCCACAAAGATCCATATGGACCAGTTCCATCGTCCTGGTAGTACTTACCAATTTCTTGATTTTGAAAGAGGATCTTACCTGCTTCCCTCTTGCACAAGCCTCACAAACTTTATCTTCCTTGAACTTAATGTTAGGCAGCCCTATCACCAAGTCTTTGGAGACAAGTTTGTTAAGTTGACTTAGACTAGTATGTCCAGGTCTCTTGTGCCAAAGGATGAGATTATTATCCAACACACTTAAGCAAGTGAGTTTATTATCTGAAAGTGTGGACACATCCACCACATATATATTATCCACTCTTTTTTCTTGCAAAACTATCTTGTCAGTGGTAAGATTAATCATAAAGTATTTTGTAGAGGTGAAGGAAATCATGGTACCTCTACCACACAATTGTGATACACTTATTAGACTATACTTCAGTCCATCTATCAAGTAGACATTCTCAATAGAGTGAAAATGAGTATTACCTACCTTTCCAACCCTAGTGATCTCACCTTTCTTTCTGTTTCCAAAGGAGACATTATCTCCTTTAAGATCCTCAAGTGAAAGGAACTAGTTCTTGCTTCCTGTCATATGCTTAGAACAACCATTATCCATGTACCATATTTGGCTGTTTCCCTTCACTTGGACCTCAATTTCTTCATTATATTCTCCAATGGCCATAAGTGCTCGTTCATTATCATCATCATCATCATCATCATCATCTGAGCTTTCATCTGAGCTTTCTCCCCAAACAACGACCATAGCCTTGGTTGATCCTTTGTTGTTGCTTTTCTTGGGTTGAACATGTTCCTTCTTCATGTTCCTTTGTTCAGCTCTTCCTTTTTCCATTCAATTTCCCATAAAGGAAAAATTTTGATCATGTGACCAGTCTTTCCACACTTGTAGCAACCATCATTGGTTTGCTTCTCCTGAGCTCTTACCTTGCTATTTCTTCTAGCTTTTAAAGAGCCATTTTATCTCCTTAGGTACTTCTTGAAGTCTTTTGTGATCATTGCCATTTCAGCATCTTCCAGATCAGAACCTTTAGTAATTCTGAGTGCCAAGCTCCTTTTCTTTTTAGGTACATCCATTTTTATGGTTTGTCTCCTAAGTTCGTAGGCAATGAGATTCTCAGTCAATTCATCTAGTGGAAGAGTGGCAATATTCTTTGATTCCTAGATGACAGTGATCTTGCTTTCCCAAGTGATTGCAAGACCCTAGTAAGTATCTTCTCAACTCTTTCTTCTTCAGGGATAATCCTTCCAAGAGATTTTAGTTCATTTGTCAATGTAGTAAACCTTGTGTACATCTCCTGAATTGTTTCTCCATCCTTCATAGCAAAGTTCTCATACTGAGAGTACAGTAAAGTTCCTCTAGATCTCTTCACCTGAGTTGTTCCTTCATGGGCCACTTGCAGTGTGACCCAAATTTGCTTAGTAGTGGAAAAACCTTGGATTCTGTTGTGCTCATTTGGACCAAGTCCACAAACAATTCATTTCTTGTCTTTGGCATTCTTTTCCCACTTCTTCAGATCCTCAGCATTACAATCAGCTCTTGTATTTGGCACGTCTACTCCTTCAATATTTTTCTTCAAAGTAACTAGTGAACCATCAGTGACAATGTCCCATGGCTCATTTTCCTCTCCCTATATATGATTTCTCAATCTGTTCTTCAACCAATAGTAGTACTGGCCATTAAAGAGTGGTGGCCTAGCAGTGGATTGCCCTTCCAATTTCCAGGTGGTACACGCATCTTGATCTTCTCCTAAGGTGTTAGCCTCTTCAAGGATAACCTGTTCTGATATCAATTAATGTTTTATACTTCAATGTCACACAAGAGGAAGGATAATTTGTGTGGTGTCCAAATTTTCGTGTGCACAGATTAAATAAGGACTTGGTTCTTCTATGTGTTTCTTATACTATTGTTGTGGAATAATAAATGCAAAAAGTAAAGAACACAAGTATTTTTACGTGGAAAATATCTGGCTTAAATGGTAAAAAAATCACGACCTACTACCCAGTAGGATTTTTCCCAATACTTCACTAAATCACTGAGCCAAAAATAGTGTTTACAAAACTCTTGTAAACCTAAAGATTACCTCTAAATCTTTGTGGCAACCAGCCTCAGGCTGTTGCAACAATTTCAAGTTAACTATAACTTGAACAATATACTCAGAGGACCTAGTACAAATTCTTCCAGAGAAAGATGAAAGGTATAACTCAAAAGTCCTACTACAATAAAACTAGAATAAAAGACAGACACTTGGAACTAGTTCTTCTTTCTGGTTCATGTAGCTTCAGGTTCACACACTTGAATTACATAAGAATTGCTTGTATAAATGCCTTGCTATTTTGTTCTCAATTCTCTTTTAACTTCAACGCTTGTGCGTATCTGTAAAATGAGAACATCCTGAAATATATAGAGTTAGTAGAATATGAAATAACTAGAGTTCTAATACTATACTCTTTCTTGGTGGAAGAGTTCTAGTTATCTTCAACTTCTAACTTTTTCCTTATCTAGGATAGAGTTCTCTTCGGATAAGGAGTCTTGCTCTTTATCAATTATGCAACCTTTTCGTTCAGGAGATATCGGATATAACCACTCAAGTTTATCTCCTTCACGTACATGCCTTGTGTTTGAATCTGTCTGTATCTGTGTACACTGTGTATGGACTTGGTTCATGCTTGAGTTCCTTAGTCAATAATCAAAACAAACTTACTTAGGCCAACAGGGGAAACGTAAGCTTTATGGTTAGATGACAGAGAAAAAAGAAATAGACAACTTTAAGTCTTTAACCAATATTCACATGGAAACAATTTATAGACAGATTGCTTATTCTGACGTTGTGATTAATTTCATGGTCTTCTGTGTTCCCGAGCATCACATTAATTATGTACTCGATCTTTTGTCGATGTGGTTCTCTTTTCCCCTGGAAGATTCATCGGCCCTGGCCTGAGCATTTTTAAGCCTGTATGTTTATTAGTATCTTCCTTTTGGGAGCCGGTGAAAGGAGAGAGTTTGAACAATCTAACTACGACAAGCATATGATAAATAAAAGGCTATTAATCTTGACCAGAAAGAAGAAGAAACAGGTCAATAACATTTTATTTCTAGAGAAATGACCTTGTAAGACAAATACTCAATAATCGTAAGTGAAAAGGCAGATAAAAGTTTATCAATCTTGACAGAAAAGAAGAAAGAACAAGTCAATACAATTTTATTTCTAGAGAAATAACCTTGTAAGAAAAATAAAAGTTTATTAATCTTGATAGAAAAGAAGAAAAAACAGGTCAACAACATTTTATTTCTCGAGAAATGACCTTGTAAGACAAATAAAAGGTTATTAATCTTCAAGTGTATTTGGTACGATCCAAATTTTTCATATTTGATTGGCGTAAATATTCTGGAAAATATTTTTCCCATGATAGTAAAGGTGAGTAAAAAGACTTTCATTTTATGTACGAAAAGTAAATATATTAGGGGGTAATCGTTCAAAATAAAAGGATAATGCGTAAATCAAAATATGATGTACACATTAAGGGTGCAAAAGAAAAGTTTCTTTTACTTTACCTAACTCCAAAGTTTAATAGTGCTATTTAAGAATAGTTTCTATGGCCCTCTAAAATTTTTATTAGCCCATATTTTTCTTATTGACCCGAAATAGCCTTTAAGCCAAATTTATTGATAAGTTGTAGTCACTTTTCCCAATGCATAGATTTTCCTTCTCTTGGACTTTTTCTCTACCCAAGGTATAGTTCCCTTCCCAATGTAACTTTTTTCTCTTTCTACGTCTCCCCCTAGAAGTTTTCCTTTTCCCCGCACCTTTTACTTTTCTCTCTCTTCCATTTGTGTGTGTGTGTGTGTGTGTGTATATATATATATGTTACTTAGTAGTTAGCAAGTGTCTTTTACAAAGACACTTGTATGAACCTGGACATGTATTTTTCCGCTAACTCAATTTATTTAACATCCTCCCCTTTCCTTATATACATTCTTTTCTTATTGATTCATTTTGTAATTTTAAATTGCTACTTAAAAAAATGGAGAAACACAATAATTTTGCTTCTTCTTCTTATTATTCTGTACAAATTTTTGCTTCTTCTTCTTCGGGCCCTAGTGATATTTTAAAAGTACAGATCTTTTGAAGTGGGTATTGGTGATGAGTTAAAATTTTAATGGTGTTTGGAAGATACAATGTAATTTCATATAAAAGTTTTATATACACAATGTATAAAAGTTGTATATGCATTGTTATATGTATATAATTACATTTTGTATAATAATATTATTATAAAATTTGTATAGTACAATGTATAAACATTATATATACACTATTATATTGTATAAATTTTGTATATAAATTGTATCATGTATTTTTCAGTGTATATTATAAAAATTATATATAAACTTTTATAAAATGTATAAAAAATATATATATACTATTACATTGTATATATTTTGTATATAAAGTGTATCCTCTATATTGTAGTATATCTCCAATATATCGTTAGTGTATATTCATGGCTTCGACTTCTTTGTAGAGACCTTACAAATGTATATATAATGTATATATGTTACATAATAGATGTATATGTACAATCATAACAATTTATATACACTGTTTATATAATGTAAATGTTGTTGGTGGGTTGTTGGTATTTTGCAAGCTGTTTTGGAGGTTGGGGCTTCATGATTCGTTTGGGATGAATTTATGTGCATTTCCTGGGAAGAAGTAAAGGGTGAAGTGTATTTGTGCAGGTGGTCGTTGCTGCTATCATCATCATCATCATCATCATCATCTTTCTTCTTCTTCTTCTTCTTCTTCTTCTTCTTCTTCTTCTTCCATGAATTCTAAAGGTCTTTGTATAGAGATGTATAATTAGTGTAATCCATGTACAATAAATGTATATTTAGTGTATCTTTATGTATAATCCATGTATCTTTATATACTTTGAGTTTTTATACCGTATACATTGATTATACAATATATATATATATACACACACACACTGATTATACAATTTCAACTATGAGAAGTTTTTCAGTCTTTGGGTTATTTTTGGTGAGCAAAAAAATAAAAGAGATGAAATTGTATATACACTATTACATTGTATAAATTTTGTATATAAAGTGCATCCTATATTTTTTTAGTGTAGTGTATTCTAAGCGTTTTAGTGTATCCAACATATATATACTGTTCTACGATATATAAAAAGTGTATATATTATTCTACAATGCATAAGACGTGTATATATTATTTTATTGTGTAAAAAGGTGTATATACACTTTATATTACTGTAAAATGTGTATATTGTGTGTACAACGTATATATCACCTTCTTCTTTTTCTTCTTATATCATGAGTATTTTTGCTTATGCAATATCATATTTTTTTTAGATCAATACAAAATTTAGGCTCTTAGTAAAAGATAAAAAAGATTATAATTTATGTGTAATAGGAAGAGTTTGGTAGTTACAGAGGTGAAATGAAAGTGTTCGAAACTTAAAAAAATTAATGATTTTCCGTGTGTCATAACAAACAAACAAACAAACAAAATCCTAAAACCTAAAAGAAACTTTTTTATGGACGTAAAAGGAATTGAAAAAAAAATAAAGGCTCCCAAATCCAAAAGGGGGTTCAAACTGATGTAAATATTTTTTTAGACACTTTACAAAAAGATTAGGCAGCCGCTAGTTTTTTGGTTTCAATTGCTAGCCCTTGTAATTGGTTTTGGGATATGAATTGTATGGTGTATTTTGTGGCTACCGATTGTTATTAGTTTTTTCGGGATAATAGCTCTTTTAAGTTGGAGAGCCTTGTACTGCCAACCCTACAAAATCCACAATTGGGACAATTGAAATAAAAAGCTCGAAATCTGCTGGAGTTTCACTTGTTTAGTGTATTGCCAGCAGCAGAGTAAAAAAATTTGATTTATGCGCTTGTACTAAGTTACACGTCCTGAAAATAGATTTTGAAGACATTCGCATTGGATTTCCTCCAGAGATTTTCATAGCATTCTCATGTCTTAAATCATTGTTTCGTCGTTTATGCAAAAGATTGAATAAAATCAATCTTTTGAGTCCTGAATTGGAGAATTTGACTTTAAGTGGCATGGTTAACCTGGATGAGAAAACTAAATTCTCCAAGATTTACAGCAAAGTTTGAGAAAACTAACAAGGCTCGTTGTGCATTACCTTAGGTGTTTCTGACATTTTATTACTTTTGTCTATTCCTTATAATCCATCCAAAGAATAAATAAATCTTGTAAAGCATTCTCCATCAGCAGCAAATTGTTAAGGCTTTAATAGATCGGATCCAACTCCTCTCCAGTGTCTCCTGTAACACACTTGATTTTTGATGCGTGGTATCTTTTCAGTCAAATGATTTTTCTTTCAGCTAATCACTGTCACAACTAAGACACCATATATCAAGGTCTAGGGGTAGCAAACGGGTGGATCATATCGGATATGGGCGGGTCAAAAATAGGTAATGTAAAAATAGATAAATTATCCGGCCTGATTCATATTTAATACGGATAAAATATGGGTTAACCGGTGGATAATATGGATATCCATGGCTTCTTGAATTTGATCACTTTTAGAAACATTCATAGTCTCCCAAACTTGAGGAACTCCTAATTTGAGTATTTGCAAATGTAAAAGTTAAACCCATTGGTTATCCATTTTTCAAGTGGATAATATAGATCTTATTCATATTTGATCCATTTTTAAAAGTTAATATGGATGGATCCAATATCCCCTGTGCTATTTGTACTAATTATGGAATATTTGTCCAGAACTATTAAGAGAATGAGTGAGACAACTCATGTAAGATTAACAACAATATTCTTCACATATATCATTCTCTTATTAACAATAAGCTTAATAAATTAACAACTTCTTCTCTTGTCATAAGCGTCAAAAATAGATTTCTACTTATGGCATTCCGAAATGCTCTATCATATGCTTGGTTTTTAAGATGAGTTTACACTTATTAGTGCAGTGAGCTTATATTGCACAATGCAGGCTTTGGATATTGTTTCTTAGGATGTCAGATTCAAAGAGAAAGTTCCATAATTATATTCCACTTACCATTGTGATGGATTGTGCCAATTCAGCAAAATCAAGAGTTGGTCATGAAATATTGGTGGGGGCGTGAACTTGCTAATTTTACAAGCTACAATATTATAGAAATTTTTCAACATAGTACTGGTGCATTTATATGAGAGATAGTTCCACATAAGACTTCTTTTGGAAGAGGACTGTTGGGATTTTAAGCTTGTGTAGCTTAAAGAAGGTGAATGAGAAATGGAGGGAAAATAAAATATTTGAGTTTCCCTTGGGAAAGGGACATTGTCCCATATCGGAGGAAGAAAAGGCTTTTGATGGGTATATATATAATTGCTCTTCTTCTAGCTCTTAAAGAGTTAAGAAAAAGGCAAGCCTCGCGCCGTCGTCGTCGTCGCTCGCTCGGCTTCGGCTACGGCTTCGGCTTCGGCTACGGATTTGGTCAACGATTGATTGATTAATCTTTTTGGACAAAATTTCTTTCAATTATTTAATTAATTAATTAAATAAATTCAATCCGGAATAACCCATGACCCGCGACCCGGTTCGGTCAGGCCCGTTTTCTNCGGCTTCGGCTTCGGCTTCGGATTTGATTAATCTTTTTGGAGAAAATTCCTTTCAATTATTTAATTAATTAATTAAATCATTAACGAAAAATTCAATCTGGAATAACCCATGACCCGCGACCCGGTTTGGTCAGGCCCTTTTTCTTTCCAGCTTCTGTTTTCTGAGCTTCTTCTTCTTCTTCTTCTTCTTCTTCTTCTTCTGCACAATATTTTCCAGTGTGTTTTACGACCATTGAGTGGTTCGCAGTTCATCAGAGTTTTGGTACCAATACACTGGTGAGTTAAATCGTTCTATCCTGGGAGGATATATTCCAGCACCTCGGGTACTTGAGGGGAATAATTTCCTTAAGGACACACTGTGTATTCAGTGGGCTCGATTTATTCCTATACTGTTTTTTGTTTTCCAGAATCTACCTCGTTAAACAAATATTACTAACTTTCTATTTTTTGTTTTTTCAGAAAGTTTAATTATTTATTACAGCAATACAGAATAATAACAATCTTAAGGAATTTTTTTTTTATATTCTGTATTTTGTTTGTGGAGATTAAAACCTGTGTGGTTTTCTACTCCTTCTGAATTTTACTATTCTGATTTGAAGATATAAAAACTTCATCAGAGTATTGAAATTAGTAAGACGATTTGAAGAATATAAAAACTTCGATTTTATTTATTATACATACTATTTTTTTGTTAATAACAGTATTGTGTACTGTTCTGATTTTTGCCATTAATTGAACTCTTCTGTTGTTTACAGTGAGAAATGACAATTGATAATGGAAATTCTTCTGTGACTATTGCGGCAACGACGATAGCCTCGTTAAGCCGGACTGCTGTTCCACCGGCAGAGAAGCCGGAAAAATTTTCCGGAGCCAACTTCAAAGGATGGCAGTAAACGGTGTTCTTCTGGCTTACCACACTTGGTATGCAGAAATTCACTAGCAAAGAACCTCCAGTGCCTGCTGCGGACATGCCGGACAACGAGAAATTCATGATTGTTGAGGCGTGGAAGCAGGCAGATTTTCTTTGCAAAGGCTATATCTTAAGCGCTTTAGAGGATGACTTGTACAATGTGTACAGTGCGATGAATACTTCGAAAGAATTATGGGACGCACTTGAGAAGAAGTACAAGACTGAAGATGCATGCTTGAAGAAGTTCGTGGTTGCCAAGTTTCTAGACTATAAAATGATAGACAGTAAAACTGTTGGAACCCAAGTTCAGGAGCTTCAACTTATTTTTCATGACCTTATTGCTGAAGGTATGGTCGTGAATGAAGCATTTCAAGTGGCTGCAATGATTGAAAAATTGCCTCCTTTATGGAGAGATTTCAAGAACTATCTTAAGCACAAGCGCAAAGAAATGAAGTTGGAAGATCTTCTGATTCGTCTCAAGATTGAGGAAGACAACAAAACAGCCGAGAAGAAGTCTCGTGGAAATTCAACGATCATGGGAGCTAATATCGTTGAGGAGACTGCTCTAAAAAGTAAGAAGAGAAAGAGGTCTTCTGGACAGACTAAGGAACAAAATAAAAAGAAATTCAAGGGCAGCTGCTACAATTGTGGAAAAACCGGTCACAAAGTCTCTGATTGTCGTCTTCCGAAAAAGTATAAGAAGAAGGGACAAGCCAACATAGTGGAGAAGAATTATGACATTGATGATCTATATGCAATGCTTTCGGAATGCAACCTAGTTGGAAATCTGAAGGAGTGGTGGATTGATTCTGGAGCCACTCGACATGTTTGTACTGTCAAGGAAGCATTTGCGACTTACTCTACTGCTGGT
>AWOL01S0021044.1:0-30287 GCA_000715115.1 Nicotiana otophora
CTTACCGCTGTCAACTCCGGCCAAGAAGAAGAATCGGAACAGTGTCGAGAGGTGTGATTTTGCAACGAAAATGTATTTTAAAAAGGATATGTATTTTGTACAAAGGTAATTTTAAAAAAGGGTATGTACGTTCTGCTTTTGCAAAAAACAATTAAAAGTAGAACAAACAAATAAAAGAGAGAAATTATTCACAAAGGGAAAAATTAAACGACACAACTCAAAACTAAATTTTGCCACGGTACGTGTTCGGCTACCGATATCAATTCAGCGATAGACTCAAATTTTCAAATATGTATTCTTTATGATTTTTCTAAACTTGTATCAAACATTAGGGCAGTTTCGAGTGTCTTTTTAATGTTAAAAGTATCAAAAGTCGGGTGAAAAATGTATTTCAGTTCACAAATAACTTGGGTCAAAAAAGTGAAGTAAATCACTGTACGGTATATATTGTTCATGTCTTATACCATAATTTNAAAAGCAAAGAAAATCTTGAAATTGTAGCAGAGAAATTGGGTAACAAGAAATTCAAATTAAAAGACAAGATGCCGAACTGCGTAACAAGAAATTAGGAAGAAACACACACAATTGACAGCATAAAATTACTCAATTTGAAGAGGGAAATCAAGTAATAGTTTGGGTTCAGACCTTTGGTAAAACAAGGCAGTGAGCGGAGGATAAAGAATTTCGAATCGTCAGCTTACCGCTGTCAACTCCGGCCAAGAAGAAGAATCGGAACAGTGTCGAGAGGTGTGATTTTGCAACGAAAATGTATTTTAAAAAGGATATGTATTTTGTACAAAGGTAATTTTAAAAAAGGGTATGTACGTTCTGCTTTTGCAAAAAACAATTAAAAGTAGAACAAACAAATAAAAGAGAGAAATTATTCACAAAGGGAAAAATTAAACGACACAACTCAAAACTAAATTTTGCCACGGTACGTGTTCGGCTACCGATATCAATTCAGCGATAGACTCAAATTTTCAAATATGTATTCTTTAATAGACCTCTATAAATGGTTGTCTATATTATAGGTGAAATATGGAAGAATAAAGAGTTAAATACTAATGTTGTTCTTTAATAATGGAAATGTAAATGAAATTTCTTTAGGATTGATCAAAGCGCTTATTAAATCTTTCCAGTTAAGTACATTCATTCAATTAAAGTACTAACTTAAAAAATCAAAATTAGAATATACATCATTATTTCTTCTTTGGTATTCTTGTATATGTGTGGTTGGAGCTTTGAGTAAATCATAATTGGGAATGAAAGCATATCATGTTTTTATTTCTGATTCTTTTTTATAAATATTGTCTTCTCAATTTCTTACTATTTTAATATTCTATTATATAATTGTAGATATAATATTTATGCAACTTTTAAAAATAAAGTTATCAAATTGAGACATGTCATATGCGCAATGCGCGTACACTAAGACTAGTACTATATTAAAAGCACGAAACCTCTTAGCAAAATGTTATTCTTCTTTTTTTATAATTAATTTTATATTGAATAATTTTATAATTTAAATTACTTTCCTAATGCTTAGGATTTTTGTAAAATCAAACCAAGATTTACTTATCAAATTATTCCTTATTTGAACTAGGTAAGAAATCCTTATTTTTTCCTAAATTTTCTGACCTTTCAATTAATAAAAGAAGAATGTTACTATAACAATTTATAGTGACTTTATGCTACACCTTAGGAATGTAGTGATAAATTGCTTCTTTTCAAGTTTTCTCCAGAGGTAGACGTTAGGTTTGACTATTTCTTTTGTTTTATTAATTAGATTAAATTAATGAGCTAATATCTTAATTTTAAATAATTTAAGTATCTTAGTAAAAATAAAAATAGAACAATAAAAAAGTAGGAAATAATAACTAGAGTCGATAATGGTGACCGACGGTTCTTTGATTTTTAGTATTCTTAATTATAATCATTCCATGTTATATATATAATGATAATTGCCACTAATATTTTAAATGTTATATATTACAATCATTTTTTTATTTTTTTCAATGAGCTAATATTTTAATTATAAATAATTTAATTAACTGAGTAAAAATAGAAAGAAGTAATAAATTATAACCAAATGCGGACTGACACTCTTTAGATTTTTTTATTCTTAATTATTAATTTGTAACAGGTCATAGAATCAAAAGTAATTAATTCTAAATGATTTAATTATGTCAGAAAAAATAATATAAAAAAAAAGAGAAAGATTTTTTGTAAATAGTTATGCGTGATCCTCTGGATATACAATAGTATATCCATTATCCTTTAGTCAAACAACTCTTTTATAACATTTATGAACTAAAATTTAAATACACATTCTAATAGTGTTTACCCTAAAATTCGAGTAACAATTAAATTTGTTTAATGGTTTTAAGGATACGTGATTTAATCCAACACTAATTGACAAATAATGAATTGAAATAGATAATCTGACTAGCAAAATAAATCAAACCAGTGTTCTAGCAGCGCTTTCGACCTCAATTCGAGGTGGTCTCGAGGTTGAATAAGAAGAACATTAAAGAAAAGAGGATAATAACCGCTTGATTCGATGTGTTCCAGAATTTCCGTCGAGATCTTCGGTCGGTTGCTAATATCTCGTCATTCCGTTATTATGCCCTACTCGAAGTCAATCATGCTCAGTCTCGATCTTCGGCGAGCACTTCGATCCTCATGCTTCATACTCTGCCCATTGAGCCCGAGCCTGGTCTATTACGAGCTCGCTCTCGAGACAGCTCCTCGTACCTTCAAAATTCGACATGCCCGATTTCGACCGTATACAAATAGATATTATGATTATGTATAAATTACCCCAATAGCACAATTAATACGCTCTAACCCAATATCAAATTATAAAAATACTTTCAAAATAACACATAACAATTGCATCATCAGAATATATAATTAGTATTATCTATATTATATTCTATATTATATTAAAAGGAGGGTAGTAAAGCATGAGATTAAGCGTTTTGAGCCTTGATTTTTCAAAACCTCGATCATGACGTCGTCCTCATGATGTAAGTGATGAATGTGATCGAAACGTCCCGTCGGTTCAGTTCCCCAAATCATTAATGCCTGTCAGTTAGTGGTCGGCCTAGCACCACCGAACCGTCGCCGTGAGCCTATAAAAATCCGCTTCTTCATTGAATCAAACTTTACTTTTGCTTTAATCAAACCTCTAAGTCTTCTCACTCTTTTCGTCTCCTCTTTTTCGCCGCGTATAGAGCCATCTTCGTTAGCACTGAAACCACCAGTTTTTCATCTTCCTTCGCTTTTCTTTGCTTATACAAATGGCGAAAACCTCAAAGACTGTACTGCAGAAGGAGAAAGCTTCTAGCTCCTCTTCCCGGCCGTCCCGCGGCAAGGCACCGGTGGAGCCGCTTCCCCACGAGTATGTTCCCGGCCCGTGTACTCTAAAATCCGACTTCAAGGTCGAAAACCCTTCATCGATCCCGGGCCGATGTGAGCATGTGTCGATGTACATGTGCTCGATAACAAAGAGCCACCTCGAGGCCGTGAAGAGGGAGCTTTCCATTCTTCAAGTACTTTATGTATTTATTCCTCCAATCCCAGGTTAAGCTTGTAGAGTTTACCTCGACATTCCCTTTCTCGATCACGGATCTCGAGAGTTGAACGACAGTCCCCGAGCTGATCTCATCTTCTTCGACTGACGACCCCAAGTTTGCTAGTGCATCGGCCTCACTGTTTTGTTCTCGAGGTATATGTTGTAAAGTCTATTCCTTGAAACGGTGCAAAGTTACCTGCAGCTTGTCCAAATGCCTTTGCATTCTGTCCTCTCGAACTTCGAAAGTTTTGTTTACTTGGTTCACCACCAGTAAAGAATCACACTTGGCTTCAATGACTTCTGCCCCCAGGCTTTTAGCTAGCTCGAGACCTGCAATCATGGCCTCATACTCGGCCTCATTGTTAGTCAACCTAGAAGTTTTGATAGATTGTCTAATAGCGCTACCTGTGGACGGCTTCAAAATGATGCCTAACCCGGACCCCTTCACATTTGAAGCACCATCTGTGAAAAGGGTCCATACCCCCGATGACGTACCCGATTTCAACAAGAGTTCCTTTTCAAGTTTGGGTACGAGGGTTGGCGTAAAATCGGCTATAAAGTCCGCTAAAATTTGAGACTTGATGGCCGTCCGGGGTTGATATTCGATGTCATACCCACTGAGTTCGACGGCCCATTTGGCCAATCGTCCCAACAGTTCGGGTTTGTACAAAATATTACAAAGTGGGTAAGTGGTTAATACGATACGGAGTGACATTGGAAGTATGGTCTTAACTTTCTAGAGGCGCTTATCAGTGCAAGTGCCAATTTTTCTAAGTGTGGATATCTAGTTTCTGCTTCTCCTAAGGTTCGACTTACATAATAAACGGAAAAATTACGTACCTTGCTCTTCCCGAACTAAGATACCACTTACTGTGATTTCTGATGCTGCCAAGTACAAGTAAAGTTTCTCATCTGCCTTTGGAGTGTGAAGCAGTGGTGGGCTCGATAGGTATCGCTTCAACTCTTCCAATGCCTGTTGGCATTCCGGGGTCCAGGCGAAATCGATCTTCTTTTTGAGTAAAGAGAAAAATCTATGGCTTTGATCCGATGACCTCAAAATGAATCGGTCTAAGGAAACTATCCGTCCAGTTAGCCTCTGTACGGCTTTTACACTATCCACGACAGCGATGTCTTCGATGGCCTTTATTTTATCGGGGTTGATCTCGATCCCCGATTTGATACCATGAAGCCGAGGAATTTGCCCGAACCAACCCCGAAAGCACATTTCTCGGGATTGAGCTTCATGTTGTATTTCCTTAAAATCTCGAACATTTCCTGTAAATGAGCCAAATGGTCCTCTGCGCGCAGGGACTTAACTAGCATGTCATCAATATAATCCTCCATTGATTTACCTATTTCTTCTTCGAACATTTAATTCAATAGGCGTTGGTAAGTAGCTCCTGCATTGTTTAGCCCGATGGGCATTACATTATAACAATATGTTCCATACTTGGTGATAAATGAAGTCTTTTCTTGCTCTTCCGGGTTTATTTGGATTTGATTATACCCGGAATAGGCATCGAGAAAAGTAAGGATATCGTGACCGGCCGTCGAATCGATCATGCAATCAGTGTTAGGCAGTGGAAAAGAATCTTTAGGGCACGCCTTATTTAAATCCTTATAATCTACACACATTCTAAGTTTGTCCCCTTTTTTAGGGACTACAACTACATTGGCTAACCATTCGGGATATTTCACCTCTCGAATGGATCATATTTTGAGGAGTTTAGTTACCTCGTCCTTTATGAATGCGTGCTTTACTTCAGACTGGGGTCTTCTCTTTTGCTTCACCGGTTTGAATCTAGGGTCCAGGCTTAGCCGATATGTCGTTACCTCCGGTGGAATCCCTGTCATGTCTAAATAGGACCAAGCAAAATAATCCATGTTATCAATAAGAAATTGAATAAGTTTTTTCCTGAGTTCGGGGGTTAATCCTGTTCCCAGGTATACCTTTCGCTCGGGCAGGTACTCGATCAATATAACCTGTTCCAGCTCTTCAACCGTTGACTTTGTGGCGTCAGTATCTTCGGGAACAACAAAAGTTCGAGGGGTCAGAAAATCCTCCTCTTCTTCTTCAATCTCTTGCTTCCCTGATTTGGTCGAGGCTGGTGGCTGTGATTGCTATTTGACTTCTTGTTTATCTTTGATGCTCGACCTTTCCGAGGTTGATAGTGTCGATATCGGGGTCACCTCATTAACCGCAAACATTTTCTTTGCCGCATGCTGCTCCTCGTATACTATTTTTACACCGTTCGACGTTGGGAATTTCATCATTTGGTGGAGAGTCGAAGGGACTGCCCTCATACTGTGGATCCAAGGCCTTCCGAGCAGGGCATTGTACCTCATGTCGCCCTCGATTACGTGGAACTTGGTATCTTAAATGGTTCCAGCCACGTTTACTGGTAGAATAATCTCCCTTTTAGTTATCTCACTAGCCATATTGAAGTCGTTTAAGACTCGAGTTGCGGGTACGATTTGACTTTGTATACCGAGCTGCTCCACGACCCTCGATCGGATGATATTCGCCGAGCTACTTGGATCTACTAAAACACTCTTAACTTGAACTTTATTTAATAGAGATAGAAATTACCAGAGCGTCGTTGTGGGGCTAAGAAATGCCTTCTGTTTCTTCGTTGTTGAATGATAAAGTGCCTTCGGGCACATAATCTCGGGTTCATTTTTCCCTAGTGATTGATACCTTTGTGCGTTTGAATATGGGTCCATGTGGGATGTCGACCCCACCGACAATCATATGAATGACATGTTGGGATTCCTCCTGTTCGTTTTTCCTGTTGGCGTTTCTTTCTCTGAAATGATTCTTAGCTTGATCGCTGAGGAACTCTCGAAGGTGGCCCTCATTGAATAGACGGGCTACCTCCTCCTTTAATTGTTTGCAATTGTGACCATGCGTGCCATGATACTTGCACATCAAATTTGGGTTTCTTTGGGAAGGATCAATTTGTATGGGTTTGGGCCATCTAGTATATCTGATCCTTCCAATTGCCGAAACAATGGCCGATGCATCGATGCTAAAGTTATATTCCGATAACCGAGGTGCCTCTGTGGGATCGGCATACTTGTCGAAACCACTTTTGCTCATAAGTCCTCGAGAATTCTATCCTCGATCACTTTTTCGATCCTTCCGGGCAGAATTGTGTTCTGAACCATTGTTCCTTCGATTTGCGATATATAGTTGATATCGGTCCCTCTTTGACCTTGGCTCCCTGTAGACGTCCCTCTGGTTTTTAACTGTCGACCTGTTTGGATATACTAAACCGGAAGGGGCTCTTAACTGGTCGTCCTCGACCCTGATTTTCGACTGATATCGATTGTGTACATCTGCCCAAGTTATAGCTGGATACTCGATCAAATTTTGTTTCAACTGCCGTGATGATATCGAACTCTATTCGTTCAACCCTTGGGTGAAAGCTTGAACGGCCCAATCATCTGTGACCGGGGGAAACTCCATGCATTCCATTTGAAATCGGGACATGAACCCTTAGCATTTCATTATCCCTTTGTTTAACCTTGAAAATGTCTGATTTCCTCGTTGCGACCTTTATGGCCCTGGCATGTGCCTTTACGAAAGAATTTGCTAACATGGCAAATGAATCGATGAAATTTAGTGGCAGGTTGTAATACCAAATCATTGCTCCCTTCGAAAGGGTCTCTCCGAATTCTTTCAACAGCACGGATTCGATTTCATCATCCTCTAAATCGTTACCCTTGATGGCACATGTATATGAAGTAACATGCTCGTTGGGATCGGTAGTTCCATTGTATTTGGGTATGTCTGGCATAAGAAACTTCTTTGGAATAAGCGTCGGAGCCACACTTGGAGAAAAAGGCTTTTGTACAAACTTCTTTGAATCCATCCCTCTCAAGATTGGCGGTGCTCCTGGTATTTGATCAACTCGAAAGTTGTATGTCTCCACTTTTTTATCGTTGGCTTCTATTCTCTTCTCCCCTGATTCAATTCTTTTGGTGAGCTCCTCAAGCATTTTCATTACTGCATGATTAGTCTCGGATTCGTTACCATTCGATCTTTCGGTACTGGCTCGGTACAAAAAATATTTTTTGGCTCGACCCTATTCGGAGCTTTATGTTGATTTTATAGCTGAGCAATAGCGGCTTGCTAAGCCTGAAGCATCTCGAATATCAATTGGAGACTAACTCCTTCGTCTCCTTTGCCCTATGTTCCTTGGCCACTAGATCGGCCTTCTCTGCGTACACTCCCATCGAGATCTGCACCTAGGTCCGCGTTTAGAGCAACGTGCGAACTGACATCGGCTGGGTTGGCAACCGGTGCTGCCCCGAGATTAGCCTGTGGCACCTCGATTCCTGGAGCAATCACACTTTTGTTTTCATCGTGGAATCCGAGGCTATTGTTACCGTGTGTGGATGCGTTTTGTGAGTTTGACATGTTTTAACCTGAAAGCAAAGGCACTCAACAAGAACAAGTGTAAAATAGTATGTTTTACCAAAATTAGTACTGAATAATCACTATTATCCTTAGTCCCACGGTGGGCACCAAACTGTTTACCCTAAAATTTGAGTAACAATTAAACTTATTTAGTGGTTTTAAGGATACATGATTTAATCCAACACTAATTGACAAACAATGAATTGAAATAGATAATCTGACTAGTAAAATAAATCAAACCAGTATTCTAGCAACGCTTTCGACCTCAATTCGAGATGGTCTCGAGGTTGAGTAAGAAGAACAGTAAAGAAAAGAGGATAATCAACGAGGAACAGTAATGGATGGTAAGTAAAATAAAGAACAGCATTTTAGTATATCTTTATCAGTGAATCAATGCCCTTTACAAATGAATGGGGTCCCTCTTTATATAGTAGAGGAATCCTAAATAAGGTACAATTCTAATAATGGAAACAAATCCCATGATTGGCATCAATAGCCGCGTGATTCGATCTGTTCCGGAATTTCCGCCGAGATCTTCGTTCAGTTGCTAATATCTTGCCATTCCGTTATTATGTCCTACTCGAAGTCAGTCATGCTCGGTCTCGATCTCGGCGAGCACTTCGATCCTCATGCTTCATACTCTGCCATTGAGCCCGAGCCTGGTCTATTACGAGCTCGCTCTCGAGGCAGCTCCTCGTACCTTCGAAATCCGACATGCGCGATTTCGACTGTATACAAATAGATACTATGATTATGTATAAATTACCCCAATAGTCACAATTAATACGCTCTAACCCAATATCAAATTATAAAAATACTTTCAAAATAACACATAACAATTGCATCATCAGAATATATAATTTAGTAATATCTATATTATATTCTATATTATATTAAAAGGAGGGTAGTGAAGCATGAGATTAAGCCAAGTAGCGTATTGAGAAATGACATTTGGCACTTTTAAGACAAAATCTAAAAATATTTAAGACAAATCTAATCCATATCTATCATATACACATTTCCAACAAATATGTAATTGTACCTTTCTATTCTGAATTAATATGCTTAATTTTTGGCATTCATTATTTTCTTAGTTAAAAGTCAGCCATTACGTTTATTAATTTTGGTTGGAATTATGGTTTGTTCAAATATTTTTTTTAAAACAATGACTATCAGCTGCTAAAAATATTTGACCCAAGATATAGAGAAAATAAACTAAAGATATATACTTACAAAAAAACATGGTAGGTGACATAGAATATTTTCGTGTAATTTGAATTTTCAAAAAAAACATTGTATTAAAAAAACATGTTCCATATAATATCTTTCCAAAATTTTATTTATTGTGTTATGTGATTTCATCTAATTTAAATTAAAAGAAAAGTTTTTATAGAATTTAAAACTGTTAGTAATTGGAAGAATTAAGAGATAAGATTTTTTATAATTCGATTGTCCAACGTTACTAAGCAATGAGTAAAGCAATAACGATAAATAAGGAATCAAAGGTGGGAAAACCTGTATAAAATATAAAATAATAAAAGTTATTTGAATTTAAAATCAGAAAATATTTTTGAGTTATGACGAAAACAATTATATATTTGTATAATAGCACGTAACTCAAATCTTAATAGATAAAGTTAAAAACCAAAAATATTAGGCGATGAAAAATATCCAAAGCAAAAAAGTATAATTTTAAAAGATAGTTTATTATGATAGTATAGATATTTAAAATTCAATATTTTATATTAAAGCTAAAAGAGAAGAATAATTTAATTGCTATAGCATATAATAAAAGAACACCAAATATTAAAAAAATGATAGATTTGTAACAAATAAAGAGAACCCCAGTTTATACTTTGGAGCAATTTGAAATCACAATTTAGTATTAAATATGAAATTATTCTGACTATAGAAGAATTCTAAATGGGAAAAACTAATAAGAATATCACAAAAATGTACAAAAAGTTGGACAAAATAATATGAGAATATTTATACTTTGACTTGATTTAAAAATGAAACAAGGTAACAAAATAATACTCGAAAATATTATTGATAAATTTAAATTACTTAAGAACTATGAACAATTAAATTTTTGGACTAAGAAAATCGGTTTTATGTATATAATAAAAACAAATAACAAGAAGTCATGGGGCAAGTTAATAAAAATTTACATCGCAACGAGACATTTTTAAGTAAGAATAATACAATAAGAAGGATAGGAATTATTTGAATTTGAGATGACAAAGCTTTTTACAATTATGATGAGAAATGTCATATATATCATGGACAATACCATGTATCTTAAATCTTAACAGACAAAGTCAAAAATAAAAAATATCAAATACTAAAAAAATTCCAATCAAAAGAATAAATATTAAATAAAACATTAAATATATTTTATAGGAAATATTATTGATAAATTTAAACTATATAAGAATTGTGATCAATTAAATTTTTGGAGTAAGAAAAATCCATTTTTAAGTATATTTTATTTTAAAAAGAATAATAAGCAATGACATTAAGTTACGTTACAAGTTAACAAAATTACATTGCAATATAAAAATTGTAAGTAAGAATAATATCATAATAATAAACAAATAGCAAAAGGATGAAAAGTTTTAAAAAATCGAATATAAAAATATAGAAGGATAAGTTCTATTTGAATTTGAGATGAGAAATTGCTTTTTAAATTATGATGGGAAAAGTCATATATACAATGGACAATACCACATATGTGAAATTTTAACAGACAAAGTTAAAAATCAAAAATATCAAATACTGAAAAATTTCCAAGCAGAAGAGAAGATATTAAGTAAAATATGTAAATTTATCTTATAGGAAATTAAATAAAATATAAAACTCAAAATTTAAATTAAAACAAAAAAGAGAGTGGAAATTTTTTATTTGCTTATTGCATATAACACAAAAATAATACTTATTAAAAACATATATCTTAATTGTAAAGAACACATTCAAATTCATAATTTAGTACTGATTATTGATGTTATTTCAATTATAGGTGAAATTTGAAATGAAAATAATTAATTAAAACATCATATAAAAATTGCACAAAGGGGAGGATAGAGATAATTTGAATTAGTTTATAAATAATATTAATAACTGTAGACTTTTGAAGATGAACAATGGAATAAAAGTTTCAAGAAAAACTTTTAGGAATAAGGAAAGTATATATCTATATTACATTAAAAGGAGCAATTGAGAAAAATATTAAGTTAAGTGACAAGCTAATGAATCCTTTTATAATTTTATAAGATTCTTTTATTGGATATGTTTTATTAGGTAACATAAGGTAGTAGAATTTAATTCAAGCAATATGATATAATGTGCTCAAATAAATTAAATCACGTAACATAATTCACATTCTTTAAAAATAATTCGCTTCGCGTATCGCGCGGGTACTAATACTAGTTTATATAATTATACTTTGATATGATATACACACTTTGTGGAGAAGCCATAACTTAAAACTAGCCAACTAAAAAAGTTAGACAGTTAAAACAAAATATCACATGTGCAGTATACATATTTAGACAATGAAAACGGTAACACTTTGGGTAAAAGTAGGCATTTCCATTCCATTCAATAAGATGAAAAAATACCTTTAGGGGCGTTCCGAGAATCGAACTCGGGACCTCTCGCACCCAAAGCGAGAATCATACCACTAGACCAAACGCCCAATATGTTTTGGAAAGTCACAGTATCTATATTTTATTGTTTAGCCTAAGGTTAATCATCAGCTAGTTGCTTATTGACATAGTAGATAAATTGATTTTTATTTTTGGTGTCGTAAGATATTCTTCTAGGACATGTGTTTAATCTTTCCATCATGACTATGGAACTAAATGAATAATAACTAATTGCATCCTGTTTAAGTTATTTGTTAAACTCAATTTACTTTGTTGCTCCTGTATTCCATGAATAAAGGTTAGATAAATGTATAACTAAAAAGGGAGATGATTAGGAATTCCTTGGTGGAGTTAATAATCTATATTTATATTTGTTTATCTATATCATTATAAAAATATAAAATTACTTAGCGAAATATGATTTATCTTTTTTACTTTCTAAAATTAATTTTATATTACACAAAGTAGTTAATTAATTATTTTCCTAAAATCTTAGAATAACACTTAATTACTTGATTAATACTTATAACCTCTTTCCATTTCTTTTAGGTTTAGAATTTTTAAAGTTTGGTAGCATAATGATTCCGAACAAAAAAATAGAGTTATAAATACGCATTGTCATATCGATTCAGTGTCAAAACAAGTCAGTTAATCGACCTTCTTCAGTTCTCCGTCATTGCAAATCCCAGGTTCTAATTTTGATAACTTTGACTTTCAATGTTATGACGGAATTATGAGGGTGTTTGGCTAAGTTTATAAGCTGGTCAAATTAGCTTATAAGTACTTTTCGGCTTATTTACGCGTTTGGTAAAATTAAAAGTGCTTATAAGTCAAGTGCTTATAAGTCAAAAATAAGCCAAAAGTCATAAGTTGGTCACCCCAGCTTATAATTTTTTAGCTTATAAGCACTTTAAGTTTGACCAAGATTTTTACTATTTTATCATTAAAATATTTTTTTTAGAACAAAACTATTACATCGATTATATTTAGGTTTATTTTTACTGAGAAACTTTTGTCAATTTATTAATTATTATAACTTATGATGATATGCTTATCATAAAATAAATTATATTTATCATAAAAATTATCTTATCCAAGCACATTGTATTTAAAATAAAATGACAAATAGAGTATTTTGTATTTGAATCGATCTGGAATCTAAAATTTTGAAGAAATTACGCCCTTATAAGTGTAAACGGTTCTAAGGTTATTTAAATCATTTTAACAGAAAAAGAGCTTATCAGCACTTTTTTTATCAAATACTGCAGCATCTTATTATCAATTTTGCCACTTGTACCCAAATATGTAAGTGCTCATTTATTAAATCAGTTTTAGCACTTAAAAGTGCTTTTCAGCACATAATGCTTATCAGCTACTTTAAATTAGCTAATCCAAACGGGCTCTATATCTCTTTGGTGGTCCTTGAATTATTGGTGTCCCTTTAGATACAACTAAATAAATTAGATTGATATTAACTTTTTTCCCCTTTTTGTAGTTTAATTTTCTATATATTTCTAAAATGTGAGATCTCATGCATGCTATTTTAAGCCTTTTTTTTTCCTTCCAATTTTGGTTTGATTTGCGAAAATAGGCTGCTAGACCGACCGGTTATCTTTTCGAAAGGTCTCCGTGTCTTCCTTTAATTCTATTTTAAGCAGTACATTAATTTAAAGCCTAATTCTTTTATTTCATGATTTACATGTACAAATAATATATTCTGTAGTTTGATGATACAAAATGAGCAATAATAATTTAAGGAAACCGACAAAGCGTATCGGAAAATAAATTTAAAAAAATTAAAATCGACAAAAAATCGTTAGTTAATTTTACGCTATAATGCACCAAAACTTAATTTTGACAGACACCGTTATCAATGTGTTTTGCGCCATTTTTTTTAAAAAAAATTAACGTCCCTAATCGGTTGCATAATAAAATTTAAATAAAAAATATTTTATAATAATCGAACGAATCTGTCGGTATTTTCAGTCAAAATACAATCAACTCATTTATCAAAAATCGAAGGAATAACTGATCGGCTTTGTCTGTTAATTTTGGTGAACTTTTAATTTTTTTATAAGAAAATTGTCGGACTCTGTTGGTTAGTTTTGCTTGAAGAATTTAAATAAATAAAAAACAGAAGCATTAGACCAACGAGTACCAATGATCAAATGCATGATACATACCTCGATTCGATTCTCGACTAGTGAATTTTATGCGTAATTTAAGATAATCAACGAACTCCGCCAAATAGGTCTTTTAATAAAAATTTCAATAACCTCGAGTCCGTCGACTTTTTCTACCAACGTGATAATTTCTAACATGTTTCAATCCGCCGTTTTTTTAGCTGAAAAACCACTATTCACGATTATCGCCGGCTTTCTGTCTGTTTCTTCGCTCGGAAAAGACCTTATTCTTAGTGGGGCAAAGAAATAGAATAATCTATATTTTTCTCACGAGGAAAAAGTATTGTCTTCTATCAGTTTGCTAATCTCGTTTGAATTTTCTAAAATGACTTTGATAAGAGCTTTCCAAAATTTCTTTCAGAAAAATTCTTAAATCTAGGTCATGTGTAATTGTTGAAAATGAAAAAGACATATGGTAACTTGTGAATTTGGAGTGATAAAATTATAAAACTGGAATAAAATTTTTTAGTTAAATATATGACTGATATGATCAGTGAGAACTTTTATGTGAAAATTTCAACATTCATTATTTTTCAAAATATATATTTTTATTTTGTAACTCAAACACTATTTATACGATTTCTTAAGAAAAATTCACACATTATACATAATACACCCAGGGGCGAATCTTACGGTTCTCATGAATCAGTAACTTTTGTATAGATCATGTATTTGTACAGAAACAATTCATTAAAAGTATAAGAATATTTAATTTGAAACTCAGTTCGTTGGTTCAGTTATCATGTAGATTAACTTGAGATTGTTACAAGAACCCATAAACTTAAAATTCTGAATTTGCCCGTGAACACACCCGTATTGTAACACTAGTTTTGTATCCTCAAAGTGTAACGTTTGGTATTCACCCAATTCGTTTTTTTCACTTGCCTCACTCTCGGGTAACTCGGAAAGAACCAACAAACTCTTTCCTCTTCTTCTTTTTATTTTTTCTAAAGACTGCTACTTTTCTTTTCTCCTACAAAACTTCAGATAGTTGCAAACTTCAGCTGATATTTCTCATCAAGGCTCCTTTCTTTGTAAGCTAAATTGGAAGAAGATAGGTAAGTTTTCTTGATTTCAGATCATTCTGGTTTCTTCTACTTCTGATTTTCTTGTTTTCCTGTTGAATATTTAGTTTCAATTGTTTAATTTATAGTGCGCATCCTTATTTGTGTGAATATATGAAATCAGGGACGGAGCTACAGTAGAGGGTGTGGGTTCGGGCGAACCCAGTGACTTTTTCTGAAATCCTGTATTTATATTGAAAAATGTACTGTTTCTATATAAATATATCATGCTGAACTCAATAACAAAGAAGGTTTGGGCTCAATAATAAGAGTTTTGGGTTCGCACGGAGAACGCGTGAGTTCAAATCTCGCTCGAAGCAGTGTGCTTATTTTGTTGTTTTTTACAAAAACAAATATCAGAAAGCACAATTATTTTTTTATAAAAACAATATCAGAAAACACAAACTAAGGATAATGTAATTCTCGAACAACTACAAAAAGAATTTCAGAAAGCACAAACTACCGATAATATAATTCTCGAACAACTCCAAAGGACACTTTTTGACTTACTTTAGACTAAAATTTATTCTTTTTAATACATAAAACATAAAGCATTTTCTCTTTCTAATAAACAATTCATTTTAAACAAAAACAGCCAACATACCTTTTGTCTTTCTAATTCCCAAATCAAAAAAGCTAGATTTCTTTGCCTCTGTCAGTCTTTTGATGATTTGATCGTTACTACAACCCTCTGCCGGAGCCGGATGCCCTCAAACTCTTGCGGAACCCTTATAAGCTTGAGGACTTTTACCACTAGAAGGAAAAATTGATGGCATCTTCTTTTATACAAGGGAATAACATTCTTCAGAATTAAGTGAAGGGGTTGCTTCCCTAATCGGTTACATAATTGAAGTGGCAAGTAGCAGAACAGAAAGTCCAACTTAGGCCTCACAGTTGAGAAACTTAAGGGTCATTGTTCCCCGGCTATTCCATGTTTGTTGTATTTTTGCAAGGGGAGTTCAACCACGCTAACTCCATTTCTAAGTTAAAAATAATGCTCACTATCTTTCTAGCGATTAATGCTTGCAAAAATTAAAGTAGAGAAAGAGAGTTGCAAAAGGCTTGAGATCTCGGAACAATATAAAAAATATACTCACTCATGTCCATAATAAGTGGTTTTTTAGTTGTTTTCACACAGATTAAAAAATTATTAATTAGCAATAAAATTGACCAAATTAACCTTTACTGTCTCTTCATATAAATACTCCTAAAATATACTCCAACACTATTTACTCCAAGGGCAATACAACAACAACAACAACAATAACATACCCAGTATTATCCCATACCGTAGGGTATGGGGAGGGCAGTATGTAGGCAGACCTTACCCCTACCTTGATTTACTCCAAGGACAATGTAGGAAAAAAAATTAATTCATTCTTGAAATATGAAAAAATCTATTTTGGACCACAAAGAAAAGACCAAAAAATCACTTACTTATTGTGGAACGGAGGAAGTATATATATGTGTGTGTGAGAAAAAAAGCATATGTAGACATGCATTTCAGAGCTTGCTCTCAACACAAAGCTCACGTTTGAATTTTTAAATCTGTGCTGTTACAAAGGCATGAAATTAAAACGAATTACCTATATTGAAAATAGCTTCTTCCGCCATAGCTGGCACGAGGGCATTTGGTCTAGTGGTATGATTCTCGCTTAGGGTGCGAGAGGTCCCGAGTTCAATTCTCGGAATGCCCCGTTTTGTGTCCATACGGTTACTATTTTTCTCCCACAAGTCAAATAGGGTCAAAGACAAAACCAGAGAATGAATTTTCATTTCTCATACTTCATATTTTTTCTATTCTTTTCGGTGGCGAAGGCACATGGTCACGAGGGTTCATTAAAAAATTGTTTTGTGTATATAGTTAAAATATTACGTTTTAGATGTATATAACACATATTGAACACCTTTTGTCGGAATTATTTTTTCACTTCTTTTAAATTTGAACACCCTTGGAGAAATTCCTAACTTCGCCACTGATTCTTTTGGTGGTCGCCAAGAACTTTTCTTAACAAAATTTCTTTAAAGAACAACTATCCAAACACATAATATTTTACATGAAACTTAAACTAAATATTGATTTCATTCAACCAATTAAAATGAAAAAAATGAGAAATGAATTTGCTGTTATTCAGTCTCTTGATATGATTTTATGAAAATGACTTTATATTTTATTATTGCTTTCTTTTACCACTTGAAAATATTGCACTTCTATTCACTTTAAATCTTTAAGCAATTTATGAAATATGCATCGTTGAATCACTCCTATTCCCCATTACCGTGTTGTTTTGTTTTCAATCTGCCCCTCTCTATCTTTTTTAATCTTTACTCTGGATAGCTCTATAATTTTGGCTAATTTGTTTTTTAGAAATATTCATAACCTTGTGAGTGTATTATAATTGACTGGCCATTTGTTGAAAATATTATAACATGAATTTAAATATTAAGTTTGAATGCGAATGAGAAAGTCAATGATTAATTTTAAGTTAGAATGAAATAGAGATAACAATGTTATTTCTATCAGGTTAGAATTCAGATTTCAAGCATCAGTTAGTTGTTTGTGTTTACCTCTATAATTTACATTCCACCAATTAGTTGGAAAATTTACTTCTATAATTTCCATTCCATCAGAATTCTAAGCTGGGAAAAAAAAATATTGGGGCGTTCCGAGAATCGAACTCGGGACCTCTCGCACCCAAAGCGAGAATCATACCACTAGACCAAACGCCCTGTACTTTAAACGCCGTGTCTCTATTAGATTTCACCGTGACCTTAAACATCACCAACATGATTGTATTTTCTCCTTTTTTTAAAAGCATAACTGTCATATTTTCCCGTAAATTAACTAAAGAGGTCAGATAAGTGTATAATTAAAAAGGGAGAAGATTTTGACGGAGTTATTAATTTGTATCCTAAAGTTTAACGTTCAACATTCATGAGTAATCTAATTTGTTTTTAAACTCTTCGTCCCTTACTATTGGGCAACTTAGAACAGAAAAGAAAACAGTGGGCGAGAAAGGGAACCTAAAGATAGAGGAATTTACGGGAACTAACTATTAAACTTAAATTACCCGATTTTATCTATTTGAATAGTAATTACTAAATATACCTATTCCATATAAAACTATTACCCGTCTAGCCATAAAAGAAGTCTCTAAAGGCTTCAGGGGAAATGAACATATACCCAACCCACCGTAATCTTCCTTGTTTCAATCCAAGGTAAGAACCATTTTCATTTCTCTCTTCGTCAATTTCCTTTCTTTGTTCTTGCTTTTGTTTTCATAAGTTAAATTGTTTATCTGATAGGCAATATTTTTATGATATTCACAAATTAAAATATTGACAAATTAATGGGTAAGGGATAGCTATTATTTAGTTATATGATGATTTTGTGTATACAACAAAAGAGATTTGCTCAATATGTACAAATTACGATTCAATTAACTCATTACGTGCATGTAGTTTAATTTTCTCTTGTTGAATGAAATTATCACCTATTGAATGCCTTTCATCGCCACAAAACACTCTCTCCCTCCCTACAAATTTCATATTTTCTCGTAATTCTTTGTTATTGTTCGAGTCATTTTTCAAAATTTGATTGTGATTTCGGTGCTTGGAATTTGATATGGTTCGATGATAAGCTAAGCAAATCAGTATGAACTTCGCAAAAGATACTTTTATATTTATATCTAAAATAAGAATCTATTTTTTTATTTTTTTCACAAGTAAAATTTTTTTATTTTTTTCACAAGTAAAATTTTCTAAGAATATTATAAAAATTAAAATATTAAAATTAAGCTAAAGTATTTTTTGAACGAGTGAACCAGTCCTCTAAGATATCCTAGCGTCATATAATATATATCATGTGGGTATCATAGAGGACTAATGAGTGTTTAATAATTGAATTAAATTTTTTTTTTTAAACTCTTTGCGTACAACTGTATACCCTGTTGGTATAACTATATACTATACTGGTATCATATATTAGTTGAAACCTTTTTTGGTTGTATTAGATATATTTAATTGGTACACTGTTTGATTTTTCTTTAGTAATAGTAGAATAATACAATATCTTGAATTCTTTTAATTTTCCTTTATGCATGTGTATTATGTAATCATTTTGATTTTTTCTTTATGCGTTGGTTTATATAATAGTATTATAGTACAATATCTTGAAATATATTATTATATTAATATGTGGTACACTATTTTTTGATTTTTCTCTTTATGCATGTGTATTATGTAATCATTTTGATTTTTTCTTTATGCGTTGGTTTATATAATAGTATTATAGTACAATATCTTGAAATATATTATTATATTAATATGTGGTACACTATTTTTTGATTTTTCTCTTTATGCATGTGTATTATGTAATAGTAGTATAGTCATACATAGTTGCCTGGAATTAATTGGTAGAACTGTATACCCTATTGATATAATTATATGTCATATTGGTATCATATGGTAGTTGAAATATTTTTGTTACTGTTTTGGCTGCATTTTTAAGTGAATTCTATTTATGATCATGTTTTGGTGTGTTGGATTTTCTTGTACCTATGGACATAGATTTTGTGTATTATGTAATATTTTTTATAGTTATATGCAGTTGTTGGAATGACCCCGTACAACTATATACCTATAATATATTGGTATCATATGCTAGTTGAATCCTTTTTTGGTTGTATTAGCTGCATTTAATTGGTACACTATTTGATTTTCTTTTAATAATAGTAATATAGTACAATATCTTGAAATACTTTATTATATTAATATGTGGTACACTATTTTTTTATTATTTCTCTATACACTATTTTTTATGACAAGGTGGGTTGCTCTGATGGTAAGCACCCTCCACTTCCAACCAAGAGGTTGTGAGTTCGAGTCACCCCAAGAGCAAGGTGGGGAGTTCTTGGAGGGAAGGATGATGAGGGTCATTTGGAAACAGCCTCTCTACCCCAGGGTAGGGGTAAGGTCTGCGTACACACTACCCTCCCCAGACCCCACTAGTGGGATTATACTGGGTTGTTGTTGTTGTTGTTGTTGTCTCTATATGCATGTGTGTTATGTAATAGTAGTATAGTCATATAGTTGTCGGGAATCAACAAGTAAAACTGTATACCATGTTGGTATAGTTATATGCCATATTGGTATCATATGGTAGTTTGAACATTTTTTGGTTATTTTAACTGCATTTTTAAGTGAATTCTATTCTGAAATTATTTATATGAATATGATTTGCAGTGCTGGAATTTTTTTGTGCCGATGGACATAGATTATGTAATAGATTTTATAGTTATAGGCAATTGTTGGAACGACCCCATATAACTATATACCCTGTTAGTATACGGAATGAGCAAGTTGCTTTGCGAATATTTAGCTTGCAATGTGAGCATGTAATTTTCTTATACTTTTATTGCATCCTTTAATGTTTTGGTACAATAATATAGTCGCAGATAATTGTAGCAATATTCTAAAGCAATCATATACTCTGTTGGTATGCATGTATACCATATTGGTATCATATGGCACTAGAAGTCTTTTTTGCTACTTATATTTTTATTGCATTTTCTAATATTTTATTATCATTTCTATTCTAACTAGTATATATGGAGATTTTGTGACCGTAGATTATGTTTTCTTGCTCCATAACTGGTTATATTACTGCTAATGGTAGAGTGTGTATTGATATTTGTAGGGAAGGAGATCAAGATTTGCATGGCAATCACGTGGAATTAGAAAAGGAACAAGAAATAAAAAAAAAATAAAAAAATAAAAATAAAGAAGGAGTCAAATTTGAGTGTGAAATAAGTTATGGTAAAAATAACAATAATACGATTTGGGCAAAAATAAATGAATAAAAGAGAAAAAAGAAAAAAATAAGAAGAAAACATCATATCAGTTTTACAGTCAAAGTTGATTGATGTCCAGCTTCGGATGTTTTGGGGAAAGCTGTTTTGGCTATTTCCTTGATTTACCTCGAGTTGCTATCCAGGCACAACTGATTCATTCTTTAATGTTTAGGGAGTTGGTTCAAGATAAGTGTGATCAATTTTATGTGAAATTGAATGACGAATGTGTTTTACATTTTGGTCTTCGGAAATTTGGTGTTGTAATTGGTTTAAACTATTGTGGCAATGAATATGTTGAGAGCAATTTCAGTGGACCCAATATGTTGGTGGATACTTATTTTTTTGGTTTTAAAACGATGTTAAAGAAGTCGCTTATTGATTGTTTTGAGAAGAAGAAATGGCAGTCTGATAAAGAAGCAGTTAAAATTACAATCATTTATTTCATAAACATATTTCTAATATCCACTCAGGCTCAGAAGACATTTATAAATAAACGTGATTTCCATCTTGTCGAGAGTGGTGAGTATGTGTTATTTCCCTGGGGTAAGATTGCATTTCGAGCTTTAATGAAGTCGGTGAGGGACAGGTTGAGGGGAAAGTCTGAGTTTTATAGGATTAGTGGATTTCCTCTTGCACTACAGGTGTGTAACTATGAATATTGCACTGTAGTTGATAAAAAGTTTGTTGTTCGCGTTGGAGATCATACACCACGCATATTGAATTGGAAAATGACAGACATGCCAACGCGTGAGGATTTCTCTACTGCTTTCTTCAATAACACAGGAAATAAAGTACCAGCTTTTATGTATTGATGGGTTATACATATATGATACACTGTAATTTATTGTGATACATCAAATATACAGTTTTTATACATCTTTGATACATCTAGGACTGAAGCACTTTTTGTTACATTTGTAGTTTAAAAATATTTCTCCTATAGCTGAAGAGCTAAGGAGATTTACTTTGCCTGTTGAAGTTAACGATGAGTATCAGAAATATTTGACATCGTGTAACATGGGAAAACTTTCTATTGATGATAGCGATGATTTTGTCAGGCCACCCCCGAAACAGATTAAGAAGCATGTCTCACCAAAAAAGGTGCCGGATATCCAACCTGTTGATTATGACCATGAGTTGCAGAAGTTGAAAGCTGATATTAAACAAGTTTGTATTGGTTTTATATATATTTGTTTTTGAAAGTTTTGTTAAAAATGTATATTCAAAGTCTATTATTTTTCTTATTTGTTTCCTTTTGTAGCTCCATAAGCAATTAAAGTCCTTTATGGAATATGTTTCTGATAAATTTAAGGAAGTCTTTGAGTTGATAAATTCCAAGGTATGTATTTCTTTTCCTTTGTGCACTTCCTTTTATTTTAGTTAACTAACTGAATCCTTTTTTAAAAAATAGTTTGGTGCAAGCGAAGACAAATATGCTTGCACATATGTCATTTGAAGACCATACTGCTTGTTAATGTCTCCAATTATGTCATTAGAAGTGTATATTATTTTTGGGTCTTTATACTTTTTTATCAG
Organism: Nicotiana otophora; assembly: GCA_000715115.1. Taxonomy (NCBI): domain Eukaryota; kingdom Viridiplantae; phylum Streptophyta; class Magnoliopsida; order Solanales; family Solanaceae; genus Nicotiana; species Nicotiana otophora. The sequence continues at coordinate 22,283 of AWOL01S0021044.1, forward strand.
AAGACTGCCGATGAGTTTTGCAGTAGCTTGACATTGTGTGTAAGATCTGTCTTTCAGTGGGCATGAGTGCAGTTTGCTGAAATTTCTGACCTTGAAAAGTTTTGCTTTTTTCCGGCTCGAAGACTTAAAATAACAATCGCAATTGTTGTTGTGCACACTAGGCAGTACCTACGACAAAGATATAAACTTTTCCATCAATAAATAGAGCGACATGAAATACAATGATATATAGTGATCCACACTGCCATCAACAATACTAGATGAAAAGATACAACGACTATACAATACTAAATGGTGACAACCACAACTTAGAAGTGTACAGCCATAGACTTACAAGCAATAACTTATTTTCTGCATAATTATGCTTGTAATATCAACTACGATATACATTGAGATACATAATTATATAGTAAATATTTTGATACCTGCTTTCACTTGATCTATGCACCTTAAACTCGAATTTTTCCTTTACTGCCAAGTGCTTCATGACTTTGACTATCGTATCATTGTCTTTATAAATTTGACCTTCTTCTACATCTATGTGTTGAAGGTTAGTTATTATTGTATTTTCATCAGATTTTGTATCCTGCCAGTCTTCTCCATCCCCAAACTCAATCATATTAATTGTATCACCATTGTATCTCTCCTGTATAACTGAGTTTTGTACATACTATAAGGAAATCACAGCAAAATTTGAATTGTAGCAGATCATATCCATATCCTTTTCACTCGATGTTATACAAAGGGGATACATTGTAAATTTCGAGCTTTTTTCAGCTCAAGATATACACATACACCCATATTATTGTGTATCACTATTGGTGGAGAACCGCTTTGGACAATGTATTTGATTTCAATAACATTCAATGAAGTATCTATCATAAGTTATTTCGAAATTAAGTCTACAAAATCTTCAAAACTTATATTTGGAATAACTATTACAGCATCGATATTGTAATCTACAAAACTGTTGTCAACATTTCATCGGTCACCATACTGAATAAAAATTGGTAAATTTGCCATTGAAGTAGCTGAAATTAGGTCAAAACTCACTAATTCCTTGATTGATTTTGATTGTAGTTCGTAGTTCCTTCATCAAAGCTGTATCTACAGAGAAATCGCGAAAGGAAATTGTTGCTTCTACAGTAAAATTGATCGATTTTTGAGTGAAATTTGGAGCTCCTTTTAAGAACTTTTTGGGAGAGAATGCCGTGATTTACAAAATGTAGGTCTCTGTGAAATTGATACGCTTGAAAAACAGGGAAGGAAAGAAGATCTTTAGCGTGATTCTCGGATGGAAGAATTCTTTCTTGCGTGTATCTTTCATTTTCGGCTACTTTTGATAATTTTGGGCTAGAGGTTGGTAAGTTTGGGTTTAAATTGATTATTTCTGTACTTTTCCCAAGATAAAAAGACCCTTATACTCCCTCTATATATTTCAATATATGTGGCAACATTTCCTTTTTAATACATTCAAAAAAGAATCACACTAGATGTGTCATTCCAAAAAGAATCGAACTAGAACGTGACGTTAGTTCGTGGATGAAGTATGCATATGACTCAAACTCAAACTCAAACAGAGGACTTTTGGTGTTGTTAAAGGTGCTACTTTTCTTGATGTGTGTTTTTATTTTACGGATAATAAGAAAGAAGTATTGACATTCACATTTGAAGATAAAAGTACTGAGATTTACACAATAGTTAAAGAAAGTAAGGATCCAAATATGGAAAACCTGCCCTTTAAGTACAAGGAGAAACGTTTTATGCGAGTTCATATTGGACACCAAGATATAGATTTTTTTGTGCGAATGATGGACGCCTTTGCTTAGTGAAAGTGGTGATGATTCATGATCAAGTCTAATCAACTTCAAGATGTTTGAAAACTTTTAACCATTAGAAGAAGAAAAATGGATACCACATTTATATAGCGAAGAAGTGAGCAACCTTAAGAAGTGAAGGAGTCATTTCCCAATTAATCGGTCTGTTACATAATTGACGCTTGTAAAGATTAGAGGAGTAAAACAAAAGAGAAGCTGCAAAAGATTTGAGAACACAGAACAATAGTGAAAAGGAGCAGTGATGAATCCAACCATGAGTTCATTGTTTCGCTAACACACACACAAAAAGCATATAGAAGAGTTAGATAATAGATATACATCTTAGAATTCACTCTTTCAACCCATAACACTTAATTTTGAATCTCCGTTGCAAAGAGTGGAGTTGGCACGTCACTATTGATGGATTATATATCACAGCGGAAGCAATTTCAATGTCATATTCACGCGTAAATTAAACAATTAACACATATGAAGATTATACGAGTTACCTCTTGAAGCGTGAACAAAGTAGATCAATCTCGATCTCCAGTTTCAGAGTAGCAAGACCACGACCTCTAGAAAACGTTCCACAGTCGTCTACTGTGTTATCCAAATAATATCCGGAAAGAGAGAATTTCGGGTGGGCGAAATTCTCAAGGACAAAACGTGTAGAAAAACGGTGAGTCGTATACCATGTATATATAGCAACGTTTTTTAGGGTAAAATCTATTTCCAAAACCTATTGGGTTTTCTTTTTCCACAAAGTAAAGGTTTCCTTTATTTCCTATTATTTAAACACAATAGGGACCATATAATTTAATTAACAAGACTCCAACAACAACAACAACAACATCCCAGTATACTATTTCCAATAGACCCTCGGCTCCCTCCCTCCAAGAACTACCCACCTTGCTCTTGGGGTGACTCGAACTCACAACCTTTTGGTTGGAAGTGGAGGGTGCTTACTACTAGAGCAACCCGCTCTTGACTTAACAAGACTCCATATTATGGAATTAACTAGTAAAGTACCCGCGCTTCGCGAGATCATAAAAAGTACCAAATGAATTTACTAAGAATTCAATAGAAAAATATTATTAATGGATTTAGATATCATTCCTCTTTTTCCATGAGAAAGAGAACACTTTTAGATAATATACATTTGGGTTAATTCACCTGTTAGTTCAGAAATTTTGCTTATTTAAAGTAAAATTTAAATTACTCAAATGTCATTCTAAAACTACTAAGCACACAAATAAAATTATTTATTATTATTAGTAATATATTAGAAGATAAAAATTATATAATTGAAATACAAAGTTTTTCATTAGCATCAAATCAATAATCATTAGGAAAGACTACCGTCTCTGATCTTGGGATCATATTTTTGAAATGTTTATGTTGAAATCATGTTCTTGGAGGGTACATACCTTGTAGATAATTCAAATTAATATTTTAAAGTAAATACAAGAATTATAAATTTGATGAGAGAATATTATGATTTAGAAAAGTGAGTTCCTTATATTCTATCCTCTAAAAGGATATTATAACTTAAATTAAAATTTTGAATCAAATTATCAATATTTTTACTGAGGGACAAAAAATGCAGGAGAGGTCAAATCTCTCTCTCTCTCATTTTTCTTCATTTTCAATGAGAAATTATAAGCTAACATTTTGTTAGTAATATTCTATTTTTCATATTATCTCAAAATTTTCTTTCAGCAAAAATTAAGAAATATATGTACATTATATTATTTTTAATTGAAATTTTACTTATAAAGACATTATATTAACGAAAATCACTCACACATTTAGGAATATAAATCACAAAGTATTTACATAACATTCAAATTGAAAAAAATATTAGTTACAAAAGACTTAAAATAAGAAAAAAGAAGCAAAACTAATTGTACAAATCCTATGAGTAGAAAAAGTATTACTTGCCTTACAAACAGTTGACCCTGCATTCTATTAAATCGCAAAGCAAAACATTCAACAAAAATATTAAAGAAAAAATCAGCTTAAAAATGTACTTTAAGAAAAGAGTAAAATCTTCTATACCCCTTAACTTTTAAGGGTCGGGAAACAATACACCCCTCACGTTTTGAACGGGAAAAGGGACCCTCTTGTGCATTCAAAATGTAAAGGGAGTATTGTTTCCGACCCTTAAAGGTCAGGGGTTAAAGTGGATTTTACTCTTAAGAAAATAATGAACAAAAACAGTTCTATTTTTTTCTTCTCTTATAGCAAATTATGATTTGTATCCATCAAGATTCAAAGTATATTTAAACTCTATAACACCGTTTCAATCATCTATTACACAAACAAAAATTTAGTGCATAAATTACGGTATTGTATTCTATAATTGTTAATGCAATGTTAAAACTATTGTTAATTACTTTCAAAATGGACAGATTAATATTTGATCTTCTTGGCACTATCTTCACAATGAAAGTAAAGTTTTAGAACGATGGTGCTGGAACTGTCATTCTCTTTATCACTGACATTATTCACGTATTCATTTTTTTCCAGTTCCATTCTTCTACTCTCCGTCTTATCTGCTTTGGTTTATTCCTTCTGTTCTTAAGAGGAAATATTTATTTTTTGTAGAGTATTGTGAATGACGATAGACATGTTTAACCAAAGAATTAGATTCTCAGTTAAAGCCTATTTTTAAAAGTACTCGGGTTACTGATAATCAAGAAATTCAATATTCTCTCAAAAATAAGAAAGGAAATCAGAATCAGAAATAACAAAGTAATCAATAGAAAGCACAAGAAAACAATTATATTCCAATGTTCATCAGAACGTGTCCTTACAAGTGAAATTCCCTTCCCTTATATACAACAACAACAATAACAACCCAGTAGAATTCTATTAATGGGGTCTGGGGAGGGTAGTGTGTACGCAGACCTTACCCCTACCCCGAAGGAGTAGAGAGGATGTTTCCGAAAGACCTTCGGCTCAAAAAATAAAAAGACAAAAGGACAAAAAGGGAGACAATATTAGTATCATAGCAACACTCATAGGATAAATAGCAACACCATGAAATCCAGAAGAAAGATGCAAAGCAAAGGAAGACAATATTAGTAAATATTAGTATCGCCACAACAATCATAAGAATGTTGTGGCGACCCTAATATAGGAATTTACAAATATAACGTTTGTCACGACCCTAATTAACCCTCCGTAAGGTGTCGTGATGGCACCTAATCTTTACGACTAGGTAAGCCTAATATTGCGAAAAATATAAAGAAAACACAACATTTTAAAGATAAACTGCATATTATAAATAGCCAAGAGTAGTACCACTCGACATATACAAAATAATTCTCCCAAGACCCGAAATATCACTAAGTCACAAGCTGCTATAATCTATGAAGCTCTATACAAAAGTCTGAAGGTAATAAAGAAAGTCTCTAGGCGAGGGAGTAGAAGGGAACTCCGAAGATCTGTGGACGCAAGCAGAAGTACCTTGAAGTCTCCTAGAATCAGCAGCACGCACTAACCCCAAGGCTGATAGCTCATACCTGGATCTGCACACGAAAATATGTGCAGGAAGGGTATGAGTACACCACAATAGTACCCAGTAAGTGCCAAGCCTAACCTCGGTCGAGTAGTGACGAGGTCAGATCAAGATCCTACCGGAGTAAATATAATAAATTAAACAGTAAAAGATATAAGTGAAATTTACGGTAACATAGTTAAAGAAATTCTCGAAAATTTAACAGTTAAGGGAGCCCTCGGCTCAAAACAAGGTAAACACAGTGGGAAATCTCTCGGGATACCGTCCCACAGTTTCAAATTAATATGCAGTACAGAAAAATCTTTCGGAATACGTCCGTAGTTCCAAAATAAATATGCAGTACAAGAGGATCTCCCGGAATACGTCCGTAGTCCCAAAGTAAATATGCAGTGCTGGGGATCTCCCGGAATACGTCCGTAGTCCCAAAATAAATATGCAGTATATGGGGATCTCCCGAAATACGTCCGTAGTCTCAAAGTAAATATGCAACGCAAGATGAAATGACAGGTATAACATCGAGTTATACAGTTTATACTGTACACAGATAAGGCAAATAAGGACTTAGCTAAACATGACGCACATAATGTCAATTAGGCAGTTAACATACGTAAACATGCTTTTCTAGTCTAAACTATACAATTAAACATATTAGTACAACTTAATAAGAGAAGCAATTTATGATTTTAAAAGGTTAAACAAGATTTTTTTTGCAATAATAGCCCATGTACGTACTCGTCACCTCACGTACACGACGCCCACACACAAAATAATATCAAGATATCCTAAGGGGGAAGTCCCCAACACAAGGTTAGGCAAGCCACTTACCTCGAACCGCTCAAATCACCTCGATAACACGTTCTTGCCATGAGTATCCGATTCCAAATGGCCCGAATATATTCAAATAAATTGCATAATGTAAATATAACTACGAGTAACTAATTTAGCTAATTAATTCGAAGCTAAAGCGTGAAATTAGAAAAAACGCCCAAAAAGTCATCCCGGGCCCACGTCTCGGAATCAGGTAAAAGTCGCAAAATACGAACACCCATTCACTCACGAGTTTACTCGTGCCAAAATTGCTCAAATCAGATACCAAAATCTTGATCAAAACCCCAAAAGTTGGCCTAAGAATCTTTCTCAATTTCTCACCCCAAATCCGAAACTAAACGATGAAATCAACCATAGATTAGTGGAATATAACTATAAAGGAGTTAGGAATCATTACCCAAAAACTTCCTCCGAAAATCTCTCCAAATTTTGCCTTCTACCGAGCTTTCAATTAAATTTTTGTGTTATGAACTCAACCCTCGTTTTTGAACCTTAAATTCTGCCCAGGTGCGTTTTTCTTCGCGAACGCGATATCACGATCGCGAACACGATGAACAATCTTCCACTTGCCCAAAATTCCTCCTTCGCGAATGCGAGGGGACTTTTGCGAACGCGTACCTTCCACTGACGGACCCTTCGCGAATGCAGGAACCTGTTCGCGAATGCGTAGGCTTAATGCCCGAAGCTTCCTCTGTCCCGTTCCTCTACGCGAACGCGAGGACCATATCGTGAACGCGTAGGCTTAAGGTCCCACACCTTCGCGAACGCGGGAACAACATCGTGAATGCGAAGAACAACTTCACTTCCTTTTCGAGATGCTCTATGCGATCGCGAGGCACCTCTCGCGAACGCAATGAAGGATTTTTCTGCAATAAAACACCAGAAATCTGCCACTTCTCTAAGTCCAAAGATGACTCGTTGAGCATCCGAAACACACCCGAGGCCCCCGGGACCTCGACCAAACATACCAACCAATCCTAAAACACGATACGAACTTAATCGAGCTCTCAAATCACATCAAACAATGCTAAAATCACGAATCACCCTCCAATTCAAACTTAAAGAACTTAAAACTTTAAAATTTTACAACCGATGCCGGAACACATCAAATCACGTCTGATTGACCTCAAATTTTAAGCATAAGTCATACTCAACATTATGGACCTACTTCAACTTTCGGAATCGAAAAACGACCCCGATATCAAAAATTCCACTACTGGCCCAAAACTCTAAACAATTCGACTTTCGCCATTTCAAGCCTAAATGAGCTACGAACCTCCAAAATACAATCCAGACACGCTCCTAAACCCAAAATCACCTAACGGAGCTAACAGAACCAACAGAATTCCATTCTGGAGTCTTCTTCACACAGTTCTGACTACGGTCCAAATTCTAAGGTTTAAGCTCTCATTTAGGGACTAAGTGTCCCAAAATACTCCGAAACTCAAAACCAATCATCCCGGCAAGTAACAATAGCAGAAAAAGATTTGGGGAAAGCAATTAATAGAGGATCAGGGCTATTACTCTTAAAATGATCGGCCGGGTCGTTACATCCTCCCCATCTTAAAACAATGATTCGTCCTCGAACGAGTATAAAGACATACCTGAAACTGTGAAAAGATGAGGGTACTGGCTGCGCATATCCTGCTCGGTCTCCCAAGTTGCCTCCTCGACCGGCTGACCCCTCCACTGGACCTTTACTGAAGCAATATTCTTTGACCTGAGCTTTCTGACCTGCCCGTCCAAAATGGCTACTGGCTCCTCAACATAAGATAGATATTTGTCCAACTGGACTGAGCTGAAATCCAATACATGAGTCGGATCACCGTGATACTTC
>AWOL01S0021044.1:40078-63985 GCA_000715115.1 Nicotiana otophora
ACACTCCTCAAGAAAACCCAGAGCATCATCTGAAGCTAGTCCGCTGAAAGTAGGTGGATGGTATTTCTTGTACCTCTCAAGTCTGAGCTGCTCTGCCTCAGAAGCAGCTACCCTAATCTCATGCTGAACCGGAGCCACTGGGGGCATAGGAATATACTCTGGGGCCTGATAAACCTGGAACCTCTGCTCAGGGGTGCGGGCTGCAGGAGTCTGTGCCCCTCCCCCGGCCTGACATGTAGCAAGAGCTATCGGAAATAGTCCAGCCTGAGCTAGAGTGCTGAACATGCTCAAGAACTGAGCTAAAGTCTCCTGGAGGGCTGGAGTAGCAATAGGGATCTCCGGTGCTGGCCCTCCAGCTGGAGCTGCTGGGGGCTCCTCTGACGCAGCTCTCCCAGGTGCTCGAGCTGCACTGCGTGTTCGTCCTCTACCCCGACCCTGGCCTTTGGCGGCTCTAGCAGAGAGCTCGGGTGCCTGATCGTCGGTCCTCTAATTGCGGGTTTTCACTATCTGTGAGAAAGAATAGAACAGAATCTTAGAAGTTTTTTTTGGTGTCAATAACTTGCACGACAAGGAAATCAAAGAAATGTGATTGTTCTTAACAGTTACATAGCCTCCAGAAGATAAGTACGGACGTCTCCGCACCGATCCGCGAGACTGTAATAAACCGGCTTGTGACTCGTGACTCCTATGAACCTAAGGCTCTGATACCAACTTGTCACGACCCAAATTAACCCTCCGTAAGGTGTCGTGATGGCACCTAGTCTTTACGACTAGGTAAGCCTAATATTGCAAACAATATAAAGAAAACGTAATATTTTAAAGATAAACTGCATATTATAAATAGCCAAGAGTAGTACCACTCGGCATATACAAAATAATTCTCCCAAGACCCGAAATATCACTAAGTCACAAGCTGCTATAATCTATGTAGCTCTATACAAAAGTCTGAAGGTAATAAAGAAAGTCTCTAGGCGAGGGAGTAGAAGAGGACTCCGAAGATCTGCGGATGCAAGCAGAAGTACCTTGAAGTCTCCTAGAATCAGCAGCACGCACTAACCCTAAGGCTGATAGCTCGTACCTGGATCTGCATATAAAAACATGTGTAGGAAGGGCATGAGTAAACCACAATAGTACCCAGTAAGTGCCAGGCCTAACCTCGGTCGAGTAGTGACGAGGTCAAGTCAAGGTCCTACCGGAGTAAATATAATAAATTAAACAGTAAAAGATATAAGTGAAATTTACGGTAACATAGTTAAAGAAATTCTTGAAAATTTAACAGTTAAGGAAGCCCTCGGCTCAAAACAAGGTAAACACAGTGGAAAATCTCTCGGGATACCGTCCCGTTGTTTCAAATGAATATGCAGTACAGGGGGATCTCCCGGAATAAGTCCGTAGTCCCAAAGTAAATATGCAGTACAGGGGGATCTCCCGGAATAAGTCCGTAGTCCCAAAGTAAATATGCAAGACAGGGGGATCTCCCGAAATACGTCCGTAGTCCTAAAGTAAATATGCAGTATAGGAGGATCTCCCGAAATTCGTCCGTAGTCGCAAAGTAAATATGCAGTACAGGGGGATCTCCCGGAATACGTCCGTAGTCCCAAAGTAAATATGCAGTACATGGGGATCTCTCGGAATATGTCTGTAGTCCCAAAGTAAATATCCAACGCAAGATGAAATGACAGGTATGACATCGACTTATACAGTTTATACTGGACACAGATAAGGCAAATAAGGACTTAGCTAAACATGACGCACAGAATGTCAATTAGGCAGTTAAAACAAGTAAACATGCTTTTCTAGTCTAAACTACACAATTAAACATATTAGTACAACTTAATAAGAGAAGCAATTTATGATTTAAAAAGGTTAAACAAGATGTTTTTTGAAATAATAGCCCGTGTACGTACTCGTCACCTCACGTACACGGCGCCCACACACCAAATAATATCAAGATATCCTAAGGGGGAAGTCCCCAACACAAGGTTAGGCAAGCCACTTACCTCGAACCGCTCAAATCACCTCGATAACATGTTCTTGCCACGAGTATCCGACTCCAAATGGCCCGAATCTATTCAAATAAATTGCATAATGTAAATATAACTACGAGTAACTAATTTAGCTAATTAATTCGAAGCTAAAGCGTGAAATTAGGAAAATGCCCAAAAGGTCACCCCGGGCCCACGTCTTGGAATCGGGTAAAAGTCACAAAATATGAACACTCATTCACTCACGAGTTTACTCGTGCCAAAATTTCTCAAATCCGATTCCAAAATCTCGATCAAAACCCCAAAAGTTGGCCTAAGAATCTTTCTCAATTTCTCACCCAAATCCAAAATTAAACGATGAAATCAACCATAGATTAGTGGAATATGACCATAAAGGAGTTAGGAATCATTACCCAAAAACTTCCTCCGAAAATCTCTCCAAATTTCGCCTTCTACCGAGCTCTCAATCAAATTTTTGTGTTATGAACTCAACCCTCGTTTTTGAACCTTAAATTCTGCCTAGTTGCGTTCTTCTTCGCGAACGCGACATCACGATCACGAACGCGATGAACAATCTTCCACTGGCCCAAAATTCCTCCTTCGTGAACGCGGAGGGACTCTCGCGAACGCGTACCTTCCACTGACGGACCCTTCGCGAACACAGGAACCTCTTCGCGAACGCGTAGGCTTAATGCCTAAAGCTTCCTCTGCCCTGTTCCTCTACACGAACGTGAGGACCATATCGCGAACGCGTAGGCTTAAGGTCCCACACTTTCGCAATCATGGGAACAACATCGTGAATGCGAAGAACAACTTCGCTGCCTTTCCCAGGTGCTCTATGTGATCGCGAGGCACCTCTCACGAACGCGATGAAGGATATTTCTGCAATAAAACACCAGAAATCTGCCACTTATCTAAGTCCAAAGATGACTCGTTGAGCATACGAAACACACCCGAGGCCCCCGGGACCTCGACCAAACATACCAACCAATCCTAAAATACCATACGAACTTAGTCGAGCTCTCAAATCACATCAAACAACGCTAAAATCACGAATCACCCTCCAATTCAAACTTAAAGAACTTGAAACTTCAAAATTCTACAACCGATGCCGGAACCTATCAAATCACGTCCAATTGACCTCAAATTTTGCGCACAAGTTATAATCATCACTACAGACCTAATACAACTTACAGAATCAAAAAATGACCCCGATATAAAAAATTCCACTACCGGCCCAAAACTCCAAAACAATTCGACTTTCGCCATTTCAATCCTAAATGAGCTACGAACCTCCAAAACACAATCCGGACACGCTCTTAAACTAAAAATCACCTAACGGAGCTAACGGAACCGAGGGAATTCCATTCTGGAGTCATCTTCACATAGTTCCGACTACGGTCCAAATTTTAAGGCTTAAGCTCTCATTTAGGGACTAAGTGTCCCAAAACACTCCGAAATTCAAAATCAATCATCTCGGCAAGTCACAATAGCAGAAAAAGATTTGGGAAAAGTAGTTAATAGGGGATCGAGGCTATTACTATCAAAACGACCGGCCGGGTCGTTACAACATTTCTTCCCTTTTATGACCGAATCATTATGAGCATTAATGACATTAATGAAATGTTATAATTGGCAACCGTAACTGTTCATGAAGATTCTGTAACGGTTCCGATTCTTCTTCCACATTAATTAGAGGTTCATGAATCTTACCTCTTTACTCTCTTAATTCATCCTGCCTGTGTCTCTTCACTGAGTAATTTAGGCTCGAGCAACCGTACCCTTTCGTCTCGTGAGTGATTTGTTCGTACCTGTTGTAAATTATGAATCTTTTAATACGACACTCCAGTTGTCATCTTCTTAGTGATCTACGTATCTTGCCCTGTCATCCTCATATAATTCCACGTGTAACATTTATTTTTTACCAATACAGATAGTCGCCCCACTTGCCGAATATCCTGCAATTGAATATTTGGGAAGTGGCACGTATTTATGGCGGGAATTATTTGCTGCCGTTTCCCATGTATCATTGCTTCTTCTTTAGAACCATCCCTTTGTATGTCACTTCCATTTAATGTACATGCTATATGGCCTTCGTCGATTGGGTCTGCGACTCTTCAGCGGTTTTTAAAGCTTTCTTGCGGCTGCGTCAGTCACTTTTAGTTTCACAAAACCTTCAATCTACAGTGTTTTTCTTCTTTAATCGCTCTTGTTCTTCAGCGCGCATTATTTTCTTGTATAACCATGTCTTCATCAAACCCCGATCCTCGCAGGGTAGCAATTGTAGATGAACTTCCCCCTTCAACTGCTCCTGTTAGGAGTAGAAGGGGTAGTAGATTATGTAGTTTAGGATCTGTATCTATTCGTGGTTCTACTTCTCAAACCAACGTTGCTACCCATTCTTCTTTTAGAACTAGGACTTCTTTAACTCATAGATCTTCTTCCAGAAATAGGGATTCGAGTGAACCTATTCAAGAACCAATTTTTAACGAAATTATTCCTGCAGAATTTTCTTTCTCCAATGACCGTGAATCAATTAGAAATCAAGTTACTTCTATGACTTCCCATGATCGTGCTGATGTTTATCCTTCCCAAATTACTAAGGGTTTGATTTCTCTTGTGCGAAGAGAATGCCATTGGAAATTTGACTTTCTAATTTTAGTTCCTGGCCCAAACCAAAGGATTACTTCGTTCCAAGCTGGTTACTCTTTCGTTTACACATATCCTTTTACGTTAGGTTTTAGATCACCTATTGACCCAGACATCATAGAATTTTGCCATTTCTTTAATGTTTGCTTAGGACAGATTGGTCCTATTGTATGGAGAGTTGTTGCATGTTTAAGATACCTGGCTAATTCGGCCTCTTTACCCTTCACCTTTCAACACTTGCTTCATCTTTATTCCCCAAAGTTGTTTCATTTAGGGGTGTTTACTCTTGTGGCTAGGAGTAAAAAGGTTTTGGTTAGCCCTGAAGATAATAAAGACCGTGGTTGGTATGCCCGTTTTGTTGTTGCTCCCACAAGTGATTTAGTGGGTGAAGAGAACATGTCTTTTCCAGAAAAATGGAACTTTGCACGTAAGTTTTTTTTTTAGATATCTTTCTTCTATTTTATGAAGGAAGAATAAACTTATGATCTCGTGGCTGTCTTTTTTTCTTTTTAGCAACTATGGAAGTTGTTGAAGAAATACAAGACTTACGTGCTTGGGTAGAAAAATTGTTGTCGGTTGCTCCTATGGAAGGAAGGTCTTGGAAATACCTTTCTCATAGGTTTGGTTGGAAAGTTAAAACTCATGGTATGCTTCCTTTTAACTTTCTTCCTTTCTTTCATGTTTATTTGGATATTTACTAACTTTTTCTTCTGTTATGGTTTCCCATACGGGGTGTTAGTGCCGCGTCTATTGCTTTATCAAGAATTTCTTTGTCCATGGCTCAAGAGATGATTTTGAGTTCTTCATCAAAGAGAAAAGCAGAGAAAGCTCATGTTTCTGAGGGTGAAGAGGAACGAGAGGATGGCTCTTTAGTGCGTAAGCCTCGGGCTAGGAGATGCGTTATTTCGGATGATGAAGCCACTCCTCCTCCAAATTCAGTTCCCGTGAATGAGCCTAAAAGTGCCACTTTGGTGAGCTCTGATGAAGAGATGATTGCTGCACCTCATGACTCTACAGAACATTTATTTTCCCATGGGTTTGATAGTGAAGACTTTGCCTTAGTTTCTGATGGAGCACCCCTTGCCTCATTTCCGGTATCTACTCCTATTGGTTCTCAGTTTTCTGCACCTGTTGTTGCTGCTACTGCTCCTCCCGTGGCTATTTTTACTTCCTCAACTATCCCTATTGCTACCACTTCTCATGTTGAAGTTGGTTCTTCCAGTAGCAGTAGGATGATGAAAAAAGTTACCATTGAAGTCCCCGAGGATGGTAATCTTTTGAAAAAGTCTGGCCAGGCTGATGTATGGCTGAAACCGCTGATTGACCCAGTTGAGAAGTCTAAATTGGAAAACCACAGCTCTTTGACATGGATGAATGACATTGTCCATTCATCTTTAAAGGTATAAGCCTTAGCTTTTTATTTTGCATGCGATTTCTTTATCTTTGTTTGATAATCACTTCTTCACTTTTGTAGATCAACCTGATAGACACAGAGCTGATGAAGAGAATTGTCCATACTGAGCAGTTAGTCAACGACTATCATACAGAAGCGGATAACTGGAAAGAACAATTTGAAGGCCTTCAGTTAGAAAAAGAAGTTTTAGATGAGGAAAAGTGTGCTTTGGAACATCAAGTGAAAGTGATGGCAGCAGAATTGGCGATTGAAAAAGCCTCTTCCAGTCAAGTGGGCAAGGATAAAGACCTCCTTGAGTCTTTATTTGTCGAGCAGCTTTCTAAAGATACTGAGGAAATTAGGGGTCTAAAAGAACTGCTTAATCAGAAGGAAGTCTATGCTGGGGAGCTTGTTCAAACGCTCACTCAGGCTCAAGAAGACCTCCGTGTATCTTCTAACAAGGTCCAGTTCTTAGAGAGATCACTCGCCCCTTTACAAACTTCTTATGATGCTGCTTTGACTGAATTATAAAAGAGGGCCCTTTTATAAATGACACTTAATGAAGAAGACATCTCAAAGTCATAATGGTGTAAACATACGAAAGAAGAAATAGGAACGCACACGTTTCTTTAAATAACTTTGAGGAAGTTTTGTATCATTCGAACTTTCAAATTGTATAATACTTTACATGTATTCAAGTATCATCTATAACTCTTTCATAACTTTTTTCTTTACAACAGATTTTACAAAATTGAAGGGTATATCTTGCAACCCATGATTAAATATTGCCTTTAACCCACGAGTGTATTCTTCATAGGTTTTTGGATCAGGCTTGCGTTGTTGGCTCTTGACTTTGCTCTTAACTTTCGATTTGTTGGGTAGACCATAGGCTTGACCTGAATTCTGACTTTTCTTGTCTTCTTTGCCTTCCTTATATATATATATAGTCCCCCAAGTGTTTGAGCTTTGAAATATGAAATCTCGAGTACTTGATTATTCCTTCCATGTGGTCCATTTCCTGAAAAGGAAAAACATACGGGATTCGGAGGTATATATAATTTAGATGATGACTGCTTAACCCTTTATATTTCCATAAGAAAGGTTGCAACCCTAGACCGGGAATAATGTTGCTTCCGCGTGCCCTTCGGGTCTAATATCATCATTTGGTGTGGGCTAGCTTTTTGTCTATCATCTAAAATTGCTAGTATAATATTAACTATACAAAACAAAAATCGTAATTGAACGATACCTGACCGTGGTATTTATTTTGCTCAGAAATAGTATTTCTTTAAATGAACAACATTCCAACTCGAGGGTAAAACCTTTCCATCCATGGTTTCTAACTTGTAGGCACCTTTTCCAGCGATACCTCAAACTTTATAGGGTCCTTCCCAATTTGGATTTAACTTTCCTACTCCAATTGTTTTCGTTGATTGGAAAACCTTTTTAAGAACGAAGTCCCCAATTTTGAAGTACATGAGGTGAGCCTTTCTATTGTAGTATCGTTCTATGATTTGTTTTTGTGCCGCCATCTATATTAAAGCTGCTTCTCTTCTTTGTTCGAGTAAGTCCAAGTTTGTTCTTAATTCCTCATCGTTCGACTCTTCCGTTGCCAATGCGAATCTCGTGCTTGGTTCTCCTATTTCAACCGGGATTAAAGCTTCTGAACCATACACAAGCGAAAATGGAGTTTCTCCCGTGGCTGTTTTTACTGTGGTTCTATAAGCCCATAACACTCCTGGTAATTCTTCAGGCCAACTCTCTTTCGATTTTTCTAGTCTCTTCTTCAAATTATTGATGATAATCTTATTCGTCGACTCAGCTTGTCCAGTTGCCACGGGATGGTAAGATGAAGAGGTTATTCGTTTGATTTGCCAACTTTGAAAGAACTCCGTAATTTTTGAGCTTATAAATTGTGGGCCATTATCACATACGATTTCTTTTGGAACCCCAAATCGGCATATAATGTTTCGCCAAATGAAATCTTTCACCTCCTTTTCTCGTACGTGTTTGAAAGTTGCTGCCTCTACCCATTTTGAAAAGTAATCTATTAATACTAATAAAAACCGTACCTTTCCTTTAGCTTATGGTAAAGGACCTACTATATCCATTCCCCATTTCATAAATGGCCATGGGGAAATAACTGTATGTAATAACTCTGCAGGTCGATGCATATTGTTGGCATATCGTTGACACTTATCACACTTGGCTACAAAATTTTCCGCATCTTTTTCTATCTTAGACAAGTAGTATCCTGCGTTGATTAGTGTTTTAACTAAAGATCTTCCACCTGCGTGATTTCCGCAATGTCTTTCATGTACTTCCCTCATCACGTACTCCGTTTGATTGGGTCCAAGGCACCTTGCTAATGGACCGCCAAATATTTTTTGATATAAATTATCTCGAATTAGGCAGTAACGAGCAGCTTTTCGTCGAAGCACTTGAGATTCTTTCTTTCCTTCAGGTACGATCCCTTACTGCAAAAAGATTAACAATCTCGTTTCTCCAATCCCAGGTTAAATTATTAAAGCTACCCTCATGTTTATCTTGGTTAAGTGTTGAATGAAATAAATGGATTACAATGGTATTTTCCTCACTCGTTACTTCTGAAACTGAAGTAAGGTTAGCCAACGCGTCTGCTTCTGTGTTTTCTTCCCTGGGTATTTGCACGATCTTCCATGATTGGAATTGCCTGACCAGTTCTCGTGCCTTTTCCAAGTATTGTTGCATTTGTGGCTCTCTAGCAGTGTAAGTCCCCTGCATCTGATTGACTACCAGTTGAGTGTCACTTTTAATCATGATTTGCTCTATGGAGAGTTCTCGTGCTAGTTCCAAACCTGCAATTACAGCTTTATACTCTGCTTCATTGTTAGTAATAGGGTAATATTTAATTGCTTGTCTTATAGTTTCACCTGAGGGTGGGATTAAGACAATACCTAAACCGACTCCTTTGACATTTGAAGAGCCATCAATAAATAAAGTCCACGTATCTGGATTAGCTCCAGTAAAAATTTGTAACTCCTTTTCTACTTCAGGAATTATTTTTTGTATTAAAATCTGCGACGAAATATGCTAAAACTTGAGATTTTATTGTTGTTCTAGGTTCATAAATAATGTCATATTCACTTAGTTCTATTGCCCACTTGGCTAATCTGCCTGACAATTCTTGTTTATGTAAAATATTCCTTAATGGATATGCAGTTACTACAGAGATAGGATGTCATTGAAAATATGGTCTCAATTTCCTAGCTGCCATGACTAATGCTAAAGCTAGTTTTTCTATATGAGGATATGTAGTCTCAGCATCTAATAAAGATTTACTAACATAATAAATAGGAGATTGTTTACCTTTTTCCTCCCTTACTAAAACTGCTCTTACAGCTACTTCTGCAACTGCAAGATATACAAATAGTCTTTCTCCATCCCTTGGTTTAGACAGTAGGGGATGATTTGTTAAGTATGCCTTCAAATCTTTGAGGGCTTGTCGGCATTCCTCAATCTATTCAAACTGATTTTGCTTCTTTAATACTGAAAAGAATTTAAAGCTTTTCTCTGAAGATCTTGAAATGAATCTTCCCAGAGCTGCAATCCTACCAGTCAATCTTTGTACCTCTTTTTTGCTTGTGAGTATATCAAGTATTTCTTCAATAGCTTTAATCTATACAGAATTTACTTCAATTCCTCTATTAGATACGAGAAAGCCTAGAAACTTACCTGAAGCTACGCTAAAAGCGCACTTTTCTGGGTTCAGTTTCATATTATATCTGCGGAGGATCTCGAAGGTAGTTGAAAGATCTTGAAAATGATCTTCCGCTTGTGTAGACTTGACCAACATATCGTCAATGTATACTTCCATCGTCTTCCCTAGGTGTTCTTGGAACATCTTGGTCACCAACCTCTGATACATGGCTCCATCATTTTTCAAGCCAAAAGGCATGACTTTGTAACAATAAGTCTCCCTGTTTGTAATAAATGAATTTTTTTCTTCGTCTAAGGAGTCCATTTTTATTTGATTATAACCAAAATACGCATCTAGAAAGCTCAATAATTTGTGGCCTGTGGTAGAATCAATCAATTGATCTATATGCGGTAAAGGGAATGAATCCTTCGGGCACGCTTTATTTAAGTCAGTGTAATCCACACAAACTCTCTATTTACCGTTCTTTTTCGGAACAACCACAGTATTAGCTAGCCAATTAGGATATTTTACCTCGCGTATTGAATCGATCTTTAAGAGTTTCTGTACCTCTTCATCGATCACTTGATTTTTTGAATGATCCTTGCTTCCTCTTCTTTTGTTTGACAGGTATGAATGATGGATCTTCATTTAATTTATGAGTCATCACCTTTGGAGGTATACCTGTCACATCTGAATGGGACCATGCAAAATAATTCGCGTTAGCTTTTAAATATTCAACTAACTTACCTCTCCTATCTGGATTTAACCTTGCTCCGATATGAATTCTTCGGTCTGGCCATTGTTCGAAAAGTAGAACAGCTTCAAGCTCCTCAATCGTTATTTTAATGTTTTCATTCTCCTCTGGCTCTTGAATTATATCTGGTCTAGAGTCCACGTCTGTTTGTTTTGATACAGTTTCTATTGAAATTTGATTTACCGCATCTTTATCACTTGCACCCGCATCATTTTGACTTGCACTCGTATCTTTTTGACTTGGTTGTATCACCGAATTGATGCTCTTTGAAGTTTGTTGATCTCCTCAAATTTGTTGAATTACCCATTTTGAAGGGAATTTGATAACATGATGTAATGTGGATGGTACAACATCCATACCATGAATCCACGGCCTCCCAAGAATCACATTATAGGCCATATCTGTGTCTATCACTTGAAATTTTGTTTCTTTGATGACCCCTTCTGCGTATGTGCTTAGTTCAATCTCGCCCTTTATAACAACGGTTGAGTTATCAAACCCAGATAAGGAACATATTTTTAGAACTACACGATCGCCCATCAACATTTCGTTCACCACTCGTAATAGAATGATGTTCACGGAGCTACCTGGGTCAATCAAAACTCATTTTACATTAATGTCATGTATAAGTAAAGATATTACCAGTGCATCATTGTGAGGAATCATTAATCCATCGGCATCTGCATCATCAAAGGTTATGTTGCTGTCTTCCAGAGTTTGGCGAGTTCGCTTCCCGTGAGTTATTGTGAACTTTATTATTTTTCTCGTAGTTGTATAGGTTACGTCGTTGACTTCTTCTCCGCTATTTATCACATTTACTATTCTCTTTGGTGACAGAGGTTTTGGGGGCTCTTGCCTATTTTTCATGTAAGCTTGTTTGCCTTTCTCGCTGAACAATTCCGTCAGATAGCCCTGCTTCAATAAATGTTCCACCTCACCTTGTAATAATCTGCAGTCTAATGTTCTATGGCCGTGGTCATTATGGAACTCGCACCAAAAGTCTGGGTTTCTTCTATTTGGATTTGATCTCATCTTTTTAGGCCATCGTACCTTATGCCCCATGCTTCTTAAAACAATGACCAACTCGGAGGTACTTACATTAAAATTGTAGTCCCCAATCCTTACATTTGTATTAGCATCTCTGTTGCGTTTACCTCGATCTTTGCTGAATCTCGATGATGACGAACCTGAATCTCTATTTGCAAACATGTGGTCAGCCCGCACGTTTTCGAATTTGGAACGAGCTTCTCGCCCTGAAGGTCCCATATAAGGCTCGTACCTATTCTTGCCGGACCTCTTCTCAGATTCCGACCGCCTCGAACCTGTTTTTTCTTCAACCCTTGACTGAGCTATGATATCTTCTTTAATTCGTAATTTGGTACTGTACCTATTATAGACATCATTCTATGTCGTGGCAGTGAATTCACGTAGGCTCTCTTTAAGCCTTCTCGTAGCTTCTGAACTTTTCTCATTTAAATTGCTTGCAAATGCCATAGTTGCCCAATAGTCGGGTACTCTTGGTAGCAACATTCTTTCACGTTGGAATCTGTTTACAAATTCTCGAAGCAATTCTGTATCTCCTTGCTTTACTTTGAATATATCCTCCATTTGCTTTTCAACTTTTTGTGCACCCGAGTGTGCTTTTATAAATAGATTTGCAAGCTCAGCAAAAGAGTCGATAGAATTTTCAGGTAAAAGAGAGTACCATGTTAACGCTCCTTTAGTAAGTGTTTCCCCAAACTTTTTGACCAGCACAGATTCAATCTCCTGCTTGGTTAAATCATTGCCTTTTACTCCCGTGGTGAATGCAGTGACATGGTTACGTAGATCGGTTGTTCCATCGTATTTCGGGATGTCAGGCATTTTGAATTTTTTGGGAATTGGTAATGGAGCTGCGCTTGGTTTTCATGGTTGTTGTGAATATTTGTCGGAATCAACTCCTTTGATCACAGGTGGTACGCCGGGTATTTGCTCAATACAGTCGTTTTGTTCTTTCACCTGTTTCTGCAAGGTTAGTATTAAAGTTTGTAAATCAGAATTATTAGGTGTACCTGGTCTCCCATCACGTGACTCGTTGGGAGTTCCTCCGCTTCCAGAATTAACTAACCCTGACCGTGAAATTTCCACAGTTGCAGTATTTTTTAGTGGAGGTGTGGGTGGCACAACTGGTAGTCTCCTCACGAAAGCCTGGAGAGCATCATTCACGTACTCAAAATTAACTGCTTCACAGCATCCTGCTCGACAATTTGTTCATTTGCATGTTGTTCATTGTTATGAGTAGTGGATCTTTCTCGTGATGCTTCTCTTGAATTGTGTGGGGTTCCCTGAGGTGATGGAACTTGAGTTCCTTCCACCTGTTGGTTGTTGTCATTGACATTCGATATGATTCAGTTGAGAGAGAGTGATTTGGAAAGTAAGAGAAGATTATCAGATTCCCGATAACGGAACCAATTTATTTAACCAAAGAATTAGATTCTTAGTCAAAGCCTATTTTTAGAAGTACTCCGGTTACTGATAATCAAGAAATTCAATATTCTCTCAAAAATAAGAAAGGAAATCAGAATCAGAAATAACAAAGTAATTAATAGAAAGCACAAGAAAGCAATTATATTTCAATGTTCACCAGAACGTGTCCTTACAAGTGAAATTCCCTTCCCTTATATAGGAATTTATAAATATAAAGTTTCTTCCCTTTTATGACCGAATCATTATGAGCATTAATGACATTAATAAAACGTTATAATTGACAACCGTAACTGTTCATGAAGATTCTGTAATGGTTCTGATTCTTCTTCCACATTAATTAGAGGTTCATGAATCTTCCCTCTTTACTATCTTGATTCATCCTGCCTGTGTCTCTTCACTGAGTAATTTAGGCTCGAGCAACCATACCCTTTCGTCTCGTGAGTGATTTGTTCGTACATGTTGTAAATTGTGAATCTTTTAATGCGACACTCCAGCTGTCATCTTCTTAGTGATCCACGTATTTTGTCCTGTCAACCTCATATAATTTTACGTGTAACATTTATTTTTTACCAATACAGGAAGGTTTTTTGAGAAAATATTTAGATAGAGATGATAATAGATCGAAGGCAAGGGAAAGGATCAAGGCCAAGTTAACAAAAGTAAATGACACGTCTATTTGAAGGAAATTAAAGAGTTATGATTGCTGGAAATTCTCAAAGAAAAAGAAGTATTAGGTGCAACCGTTACCATTGTTAGGAAGTGATAGGAGAAATAGAAGGAAAGAGAGGAGGTGCAATTAAGAGAATTGAAGACGTGCCTTTTGGATTTGTAACTATAGCACATAAACGGAAAAAATATGAAAGAAGTCAAAAATTTCAGAAATTAGAAAAATGCGTATGATGGTTAAAGAGACTTATCACATCATCTGCTAAGGTTCCTCAATTATATATATATTAGGATACTAGAATTTTTAAATCGATTACAATTCACCCCTCTTGTACTTTCACAGCAAACGATATAGAGTGTGGCTCTTTCTTTTTCTTTTACCTTTTTGTTCATTAGTATAAAAAGGTAACTTATAACCATAATGCAGGCAGACTTCTATTCCTTGCAGTACATGAATGGCCAAGGCAGAATTAGATACTTACAAATTGAAGTTTAATGGTTTTCCCATCCTGTTCAACTGTTCGAATTTTGTAGAAAAAAAAGAAAGAAGACTATCACTGCTAGAAATTCGGCAAAAAATGACCAAGGTTGACCGACCAACTTTGGTCGGTCAAAAAATCGACCAAAATTGGTCGGTTTTTCAAAAAAAAAAAATAATTTTTTTTTACGAAACCGACCAACTTTGGTCGGTTTTCTTTGGCGCAAAAATGCGGGAAACTATTTTTGAGTCCCGCGAAATTTATGTTTCAAAAAACCGACCAACTTTGGTCGGTTTTCTTTGGCGCAAAAATGCGGGAAACTATTTTTGAGTCCCGCGAAATTTATGTTTCAAAAAACCGACCAACTTTGGTCGGTTTTCTTTGGCGCAAAAATGCGGGAAACTATTTTTGAGTCCCGCGAAATTTATGTTTCAAAAAACCGACCAACTTTGGTCGGTTTTTCAATTAAAATAAATAAAAATTAATATTAAAAAAACCGACTAAAATTGATCGGTTAATTCGGCCGGTCATTTAAAAAAATCAACCAACTTTGGTCGGTAATTTTACTTTTTAATAAAACCGACCAACTTTGGTCGGTAATTTTACTTTTTAATAAAACCGACCAACTTTGGTCGGTAATTTTACTTTTTAATAAAACCGACCAACTTTGGTCGGTAATTTTACTTTTTAATAAAACCGACCAACTTTGGTCGGTAATTTTACTTTTTAATAAAACCGACCAACTTTGGTCGGTAATTTTACTTTTTAATAAAACCGACCAACTTTGGTCGGTAATTTTACTTTTTAATAAAACCGACCAACTTTGGTCGGTAATTTTACTTTTTAATAAAACCGACCAACTTTGGTCGGTAATTTTACTTTTTAATAAAACCGACCAACTTTGGTCGGTAATTTTACTTTTTAATAAAACCGACCAACTTTGGTCGGTAATTTTACTTTTTAATAAAACCGACCAACTTTGGTCGGTAATTTTACTTTTTAATAAAACCGACCAACTTTGGTCGGTAATTTTACTTTTTAATAAAACCGACCAACTTTGGTCGGTAATTTTACTTTTTAATAAAACCGACCAACTTTGGTCGGTAATTTTACTTTTTAATAAAACCGACCAACTTTGGTCGGTAATTTTACTTTTTAATAAAACCGACCAACTTTGGTCGGTAATTTTACTTTTTAATAAAACCGACCAACTTTGGTCGGTAATTTTACTTTTTAATAAAACCGACCAACTTTGGTCGGTAATTTTACTTTTTAATAAAACCGACCAACTTTGGTCGGTAATTTTACTTTTTAATAAAACCGACCAACTTTGGTCGGTAATTTTACTTTTTAATAAAACCGACCAACTTTGGTCGGTAATTTTACTTTTTAATAAAACCGACCAACTTTGGTCGGTAATTTTACTTTTTAATAAAACCGACCAACTTTGGTCGGTAATTTTACTTTTTAATAAAACCGACCAACTTTGGTCGGTAATTTTACTTTTTAATAAAACCGACCAACTTTGGTCGGTAATTTTACTTTTTAATAAAACCGACCAACTTTGGTCGGTATGCCTTTTCGACCACAAAAATACCGTCCACACATAAATGGTCGCGTTTTGGTCGATTTTTGGTCATTACCGACCAACATTAGTCGGCTTTTTTGGTCGGTTTTTACTGGATTTCTAGTAATGAATTGTTAGTGCTAATATGCATTATCTGAATCATTACTAAATGTATGAGACATTACAAACAATGGGAGGATTCACTTACAAAGTCCACAGTCCACACTCCACACCCATGGTGCTAGTGTAACTCTGAAGACCAGAGAAACACAAATATATATAACAATAAAGGAAAACATATATTTTCTTCCATTAAGATTGTTAAAGTTTAAAATGTAACTACGACCAGTCTAAAAAAGAAATTGAACTACGTAATTGATAAACTTAAATAAGCTAATCAAAGATTAGTGAAATAGAAATATTACTTCCACCACCCATAGAATAGTCACAAACAAAGGTGAATTTTTAGGATGGGAATAAAAGAAGTTAATCCGGGAAGCTGGTGAAAAGGTTTTTACCTGGTATACATACTATTAAGTTTAATGAAGAGTCGTGTTTTTTTAGGGATTTTAATATGGCACATGAAGGTTTACAACTGATATTAAATGTGTGTGACTGATGGTGCGAAAATTGTTAAAGGAAGCGACGGTTTTGTTTGTAACCAAAAGAAGTGATTTGAATTTTGTTTCCAGTATTTTTAAAAAGTTAAGAAAGTAAAAAAAAATGATTTTAAGTTGAGAAAGTAAAAAAAAAATGGACAAAAAAGATGAATACAAATGATGCCTAAGAGAGATGCCACCTCATCTACTTTTGGCATATATATATATAGATTTCGAAATTAATTTTTACCATAATAAATTACGAATTATTCTACAAAAAATTCGTAATTGCACTCCTTCGTTCAATTTCGAAATTCTTCCATAAAATCTTATTTAACTCCCCATGTTAAGATTCAAATACTAATCAATCAAATTAAATTATTGACAATTTAATTTATTAATTACTTCCTTTAGGCTTTCGCTTAACTTATTTCAAGTGTTGGATACAAAATTCACCGGTCGAATTTACACATGAAAACTTATAAGCTTTCATAAAGGATTATCATCAATCTCAAAGTCGAGACATGGATTCTATCAACTAATTATTATTTCGCCAATATATATCATTACTGTCTAATTTACCAGGCTTAATGACCCACAAAAGAATCTCGCATTTTAATAAATTAAAACAATAAATTACACACACAACTAATAATAATTATATCAAGATTACGAGTATAAGTATGTTGAATGGACTAGAGAAATTATTTTATTAAGTCAATATAAAATACTTATCTCTACTTGATCCATTCAATACATACAAAATGTAATAGCACAAGAAGTCGGAATTAAACCATTCTCACAATCAAGATAAATTATATTTAATCTTATGCTATAACCATTCCGATGGTTTGTCCAATTCCATCATTAGATTGTGAACATAAACTTAATGACTTATATGAATCGATGATTTAATCTTCTGTGTATAAGCTAAACTCTGTATACTAAATCATCTGCTAAGCAAAAGACACATAGACATATACATGATTTATTTAAAATAAAACTTTATTGAATTGAATAAAAATAAATAATTATTCCATAAAAAATACTATAACAATACGCATGATTTATAGTGTATCCTACCAACTATCACAAGGCTACTTGCCTATCAAAAAAAAGAGGGGGAGGGGGGTATATGTCAATTAACTTTATCTCCAATTTATTTAATATTTCAAGATTCATCCAATTACACAAACGGCTAAGACGGCAACCTTTTAAATGAAAAATCCAAAAAGTTATAGGATCGACCACCCTTACCTCTCTTGATGAAGTAGACGAATTCAATTTAAAACAAAAAAGAAAAGGGTCAATAATTCCGATGATTTTCGAGAATATTAGCGTGAACTTCACAATTGCAGACACTGCAAATTGCAAAAGAGAGTGCTCTATTGTCTTTATTTTAACGGAAAATGTCCAAATATGTCCTTGTACTATATGAAATTGAGCATATTTGTCATTCGTTAATACTTTATCTCAAGAATGCCCTTACCGTCACATAGTTGGTCCATATATGCCCTTAGAGTCATACAGTTGACCCATATATGCCATTTTCGAAACTGAATCCACCCAAAGTAATTAGCTCTTTCGTTAATTGTATTAAAGTGTATTACAAACACTATTTTCTTTTTATTAGTACTGTTTTTTTCTTTACCTTTCTCTTTTCTTTCTTCTTTTTTCTTTTCTTCTCTTTCTATTTTTCTTTTTTCTTTCTCCCTTATCCGATTTCCTCAATTGCTGATGTCTTCTCCATTTTCGTCACCAATTTCACTTGACAAAACTCATGAATTTCAATTACTAAGAAAATTCTCCCATAAGAATATTTTAATATATCATATGTTTGTCAATTTTTTAATTTTTACTGAACATATATTTAGTTATAAAATATTAAAATAAAGTAAGATTAAAATAATATTTATGTAACAAAAAATCCGAAAAATCCAACAAAATCGAACCAATCCAAACCGATATAATTGGTTTGGTTTGGTTTTGATAAAAATCGAACCAACCCGGTCCATGTACACCCCTAATTTAAGTAGTTAATAAAAAAATAGAAATGTTCAGCTGAAAAAAGATGAAAAAAGACTAACAACTCAAATTTATAACACTAGAACTCTGGACTTTTAATCATTAAATTATCTTTCTGGAAATAATTTAAATATTTTGGTCTTTTGAGTATTGTTAAAGGTTGAGATATTTTTATTATTTTAAAGTTTAAACCATAATTTTTTGAACAATTTAATTTCGTTTACTTAGAGAGCCAATGAAATTGAAAATTGATTACCTTCTGGGAGAATTTTTTTAGTAATTGGAATTCATGAGTTTTGTCTAGTGAAATTGGTGACGAAAATGAAGAAGACATCAGCAACGGAGGAAATCGGATAAGGGAGAAAGAAAAAGGAAAATAAAAAGAGAAGAAAAGAAAAAAGAAGAAAGAAAAGAGAAAGGTAAAGAAAAAAATATACTAATAAAAAGAAAATAGTATTTGTAATACACTTTAATACAATTAACGAAAGAGCTAATTACTTTGGTTGGTTTTTGTTTCGAAAATGACATATATGGGCCAACTGTGTGACTCTAAGGACATATATGGACCAACTATGTGACGGTAAAGGCATTCTTGAGCTAAAGTGTTAACGAAAAGTAAATATACTCAATTTCGTATAGTACAAGAGCATATTTGGAACTTTTCTGTTATTTTAATTTGATACCCTGTTATCAATGAGGTAGCTCAGAGTTTGAAACAGTCAAGAAGAGGCAATATGTGATTTTGCATTCTTGATTTTATTGTTGCAACTTGCAACTTGTAATGAAGTGACCCAGCTGTTTTTAATGTCATTGGAGTAGCTTAGCCTTTGAACCTTTGCTCCACGTGGTATACTATTCCAATTTCACACCAATGATTTTTCTGTCCTTGTTATCCTCCACATATAAATGTATATGTATCATATACTACAATAATTAATGCTAACCAAGAAATTTTTACCTATAAGTATATATCTAATAAGTGACCAGCTTTGTGTAAATATTTTACTATCATTAATGCATAAAACTTAAACTAGTATAACATTAAACCAAATTAAATATCTAACAAGAAATAATTCTATCACTTTAATCTTTACATTCTAATTCTTGCATTACTCCCATAATCCAAATCCAAGCGCTTAGCTATTTTCACATGTGAGTTGTTGACGTGCTCATGTTTTCTATTTAGAATTAGATTCCAGCCCGGCCGCTGAATTCATTTAACACACTATTGGCCTGAGAGAGTGAATACTAAGAGGGACTCTTTTTATCACTTTATCTCCGAAAGCTCCATCTCCGATCCCTTAAGAAGAAAAAGAAGAAGCCAACATGTTGAAGAAGATAGCTTCGAGGTTATTCTAGCTCTCAGCTCTCATCAATCTTTCTAACAGCTTGAAGCACTAAAAGAGATGACTTTTCTTATCAATTGTCTCTGAATTCAGCTTAATGCAAAATCTATTCCGTATCAATTTACTTTTGTTTTCATTTTCTCGTACTTTTTTTTTTCTGGCTCACATATTTCCGCGTACTATACCTTATCTCCATTTCATTTTGTTCTTCTTATTTCTAACTTAACTCCAGGAGCATGATCACCTCCACATCCTTGCTACTCCAAACCTTCAATAAGGAGTTTTCTACTCACACAGAAAGGTCTCTCTCTTATTCTGAGTATATTATTATAATTGATGTCACATGACCGTACTTTAAACACCTAAAAGCTGTTTTTAAAATTTTCCAAAAACTTGTAAACTAATTCAAATCTTAAAAAAAAAAGGTAATGTAACTTTTTATTTTTACAAAAGAATATCAAACAAACACAAGTTCAAAAATTGGCCAAAAAGGTTTTCAATCTTGTTTTCTTTCCAAACCATCACCAAGTTGGTTATCGGAAGCTGAAGATAACTTTGTGAATGTAAGGAAACTAGAAGGCAAAGTGGCGCTGATCACAGGGGCAGCAAGTGGCATCGGCAAAGAAACCGCCGCAAAATTCATCAGCAACGGTGCCAAGGTCATAATCACAGATATACAAAGGCAGCTCGGCGAAGAAACAGCCTCCGAGCTCGGACCAAACGCCACCTTTGTGGTATGTGATGTATCCAAAGAATCCGACATCTCCAACGCCGTGGATTTCGCCGTCTCTAGCCACGGACAGCTCGACATAATGTACAACAATGCAGGTATAATCAGAGGCCAATACAGGATAAAACAGTTTACATAGGACATAATTATTGATTTTATTTTTTAAATATCTTTTATAACTTGAACTTTTCCTTTTTCTAAATTCTGAATCTGTCTCTATAGGCATTGCATGTAGTACTCCACCAAGCATCATGGACCTTGACCTCGGTGCATTCAACCGCGTCATGGCTATTAACGTAGGAGGTGTGGTGGCAGGAATCAAGCACGCCGCTCGGGTGATGATTCCGCGACAAACCGGTTCCATTTTGTGCACAGCTAGCGTTACTGGTGTAATGGGAGGTCTAGCGCCATTCACATATTCAACGTCCAAATCCTGTATAATCGGAATTATGAGATCTGTAATACCGGAGCTATGCAAGAACGGAATCAGAATCAATTGCCTATCGCCCTTTGCAATTCCAACCCCATTAACAGTTGATGAAATGAAACTGTTTTTCCCGGGAGTGGAGGCTCAGCAACTTGCTAAAATGGTAAATAATGCAAGTGAGTTAAAAGGGGCCTACTGTGAGCCCATTGATGTGGCCAATGCTGCTCTATATTTAGCTAGTGATGATGCCAAGTATATTAGTGGCCAAAACCTAGTGGTAGATGGAGGTTTCACTACGTTTAAAAGTTTTAATTTTTCCATGCCTGATCAATAGTACACTAAAGCTAGATAAAGTTACTACTGGAAGTGTGTTTTTTGATTATATTTATTTTGGTAATTATCAAATGAACAATGCAACTCTTGTTCATCAAGAATGTTTTAAGTGGCAGCTAATAGTTCAAATTTGCTTTAATGGGCAGTCAGGAAAAAAAGAAGAGTGTATCCATTGCATTTATTTTGATTTCTTGTTACACCTCAAGATAATATACAATAATAATTGAGTTTATAATTGAATGTTTATAAATATTTAATTAAATTTTAATACATATTCAGAGCCTGAGCAACGAAGCTACATGTAATCAAGGTCTATCAACGGGCACTCTTCATCTGAAAATTACTCTGTAACTCGATAATTTTTTTTTAATGTATATTTATTATATATTGAACTTTTTCGTGAGTGTACTTCTTAATGAAAAATCCTTGCTATTGTCACTACCCATACGTTACATTTTGGACCAGCCACTGTCGTCGTGGTTCCCAGCTAGCAATTACACGAGAAGAAAGACGACCAGGATAGAAACTTTGACAAAGGGGTCAATTATTTCGACTAGCATGATTTGTCAAAGGAATTGTTTTTTTAATAGAGTTACATTATTGCAATTTGTAAAGAAGAGACTGAACTGATGTTTAATGTGACTTTACACCAAATGGTGTGCTATTCAAATTTCGCCAATGATTATCTTTTTTCTTTAATTTCCTCATTTGCTTGCAGATGCAGTCGTCCGCAAATAAATATAGACGCATCCCTCCTATGCCAAATAAAAATAAAAATAAAAAGAAGATCGAAAAAGAGAAAGAAAATAGATTTTAACCCGCTTTCAGTTAGTGAAGATATTATATACACTAACTTTGGCCTTATGAGTTCGGTCTTGGGAGTAAAGGTGTGTTTAACCTTAAAATGATATAGTTGAATTTATAGACAACCGAATTGATTTGACCTCAAAAATGATAAATAAATAAGAATCAAAATTAGAATAACGAATGAAATTAAAGGAGATAACGAGCTTGACTAAGGACTCAGCCTTTCCGATGACAATAGTAAAATAATATTTCAAGTGTTACAATAGAGCGGAATAAGAAAATAGATTATAGCTTTTGTGTGCGGAATATTTCATGTCCTACAATGGTTGTTAATCTTGCCGTTTATAGCTGTCACGACCCAAAATCCAACTAGTCGTGATGACACCTAACCCAACGCGCTAGGTAAGCCAACTTTTAATTATCCAATTTCAATAATAATTATTAAAGCAATTTAAGTGAATAAAGATCTTAATCTTATACAATCCCCAAGAACTGGTGGTACAAATCATGAGCTTCTAAGAATAGAGTATACAAAACGAAAATGAAATAAATACAGTCTGTTTGAATAGTACATAAACAGAGCTTATATAAATCTAAGGCTACCCTGAACAAGAGGCAGCTACAACAGGAACGCAGGTACATTTTCAAATCCGGCAACCATCGAACACAACCACGACGGCAACCAATATCTGCACGCAATGTGCAGAAGTGCAGTATCAGTACAACCGGCCCCATGTACTGAGTAAGTAACAAACCTAGCCTTAGGTTGAAAGCAGTGACGAGCTTCTACCAAGGTCGGGGTCCAAAATCACTAGTCCACAACAGTCCATAACAATATAAAGCAAATAATACCAGAAGAAACACAGAGATAAAATGCTCAGCCAAATTATGATTTCAAAAATAATAGTTCTTCCTTTCAAATACATCAGTGAAAACTCAAATCGTTTGCCGAAGTTGCCAAAAATATGAATAATTTTAGAACATTAATTTTTTTTCAAAATCCTTTCAATAATAAATAAAATATCACATTTTCTTTCCCAGATAACAAGTGTAAAACAAATACATCACTATGCCCATCTGTCAGCATGTGTGAGAAATCATAAATAATGTGATACCGTACAACATGAGAAAAATACATCTCTATGCATATATGTCATGTGTGCATGTCAATGCAATGTATCTCAGGGATTGCACTCGTGTACTCACACTCTCTCAGAGTACTCAATTTCATTGTCTCGCATTCTCTCTCACTGTGCTCAGCACACTCAATCACTCAGCGCTATACAATACCTGCTGCGGCATACAGCCGGATCCCTGTTTATAGTCGACTGCGCTCACTGGGGGTGTGTACAGACTCACGAGGGGCTCCTACAGCCCAAGCGCTATAAGCACGGATAACTCACGTGCTGCACGGACAACTCACGTGCCATAATAAAATTATCTGGATCCGCACGACCAACTCACGTGTTGCACGGCCAACTCACGTGCAATAATAATATAAGGATCACGGCCAACTCACGTGCACGGCCAACTCACGTGCAATAATAATATAAGGATCTGCACGGCCAACTCACGTGTTGCACGGCCAACTCACGTGCAATAAGAAGCCAATAAGGCCTGCTGCGGCGTACAACCCGATCCCACAAATATCCTCACAATNAAATGCATCAACCAATGAAAAACAAGTACAACCTCTCAGAACAACAATCACTCACTGGGCTCCCATCCCTCAGCACTCACACTCAATAGGTACCCGCAATCACTGGGGGTGTATAGACTCCGGAGAGGCTCCTACAGCCCAAGCGCTATAATCTGCACGGATAACTCACGTGCCACAATAAAATTATCTGGATCCGCACGACCAACTCACGTGTTGCACGGCCAACTCACGTGCAATAATAATATAAGGATCCACACGGCCAACTCACGTGCTGCACGGCAATAATAAGCTAATAAGGCCTGTTGCAGGCGGGCAGCCCCGATCCATAAAATATCCTCACAA
>AWOL01S0021044.1:65420-77460 GCA_000715115.1 Nicotiana otophora
GTCTCGCATTCTCTCTCACTGTGCTCAGCACACTCAATCACTCAGCGCTATACAATACCTGCTGCGGCATACAGCCGGATCCCTGTTTATAGTCGACTGCGCTCACTGGGGGTGTGTACAGACTCACGAGGGGCTCCTACAGCCCAAGCGCTATAAGCACGGATAACTCACGTGCTGCACGGACAACTCACGTGCCATAATAAAATTATCTGGATCCGCACGACCAACTCACGTGTTGCACGGCCAACTCACGTGCAATAATAATATAAGGATCTGCACGGCCAACTCACGTGTTGCACGGCCAACTCACGTGCAATAAGAAGCCAATAAGGCCTGCTGCGGCGTACAACCCGATCCCACAAATATCCTCACAATCAGGCCCTCGGCCTCCCTCAGTCATCAATCTCTCCAGTCTCTCTCTCATGGGCTCACAATGTCATGAGAATAGCCCAAAATGATGATATGATGTATCAATAAATAATAACAGAGACTGAGATATGATATGCAAAGAAATGAATATGACTGAGTATGAATTTTCAATTTAAAATAAATATTCCACATCAATATGACCTATGTAGGTCCCAATAATACTGGCACATAGCCTCAACATGATTGTTAATATGCTTTTCAGTTCAATTTCTTTAACACATAAAACTGCATGGAAAATGCCAAGATTATTTAACTACAAAATTTCACAGAAACAATTATGTCACAATTTCTATAGTGCACGCCCACACGTCCGTCACCTAGTACATGCGTCACCTCCCAACGATTTACATAATACATACATTCAGGGTTCATACCCTCAGCTCCAAGATTAGAAGAGTTCTTATCTCGAACAAGCCAAATCCAATATCGAGCAAGCTAAGCAATGCTCCAGCAATTCCACTATGCGTGTATCAACTTCCAAACGGCTCGAATCTAGTCACCATTAATTTGATTCAGCCCACAAAATTTATAGAAATTAATTCCATATCAAAATACTAATATTTTCACAAAATTCGAAATTACGCCCCAAAAATTATCCGTGGGGCCCACATCTCGGAATCCAACGAAAGTTACAAATTATTACAAGCCATCCAATTACAAGTTCAACCATAATAATTTCACTCAAATCTGACTCCAAATCTGTATTCAAACTTGACAAATTTATTTTTGTGACATTATAGAAATTTCCTTCCATTTCTCTTGAAGATTCAATAATCTTACACCAAAAATGAAGATTAATTCATGGAATATAATCACAAGGGAGTTAAGAACACTTACCCCAAGTTGTGTGGAAAACTTTCTCTCTAAAATCGCCCAAACCGAGCTCCAAAATGTCCAAAATGAGAAGAATCTCGGAACCCTCGTTTTTTAAATATTTCCCAGGCATTTACGCACCTGCGGTGCCTGGGCTTGTACCTGCGCATCCGCATTTGCGGAACAAATTACGCGCCTGAGGACAATGCCAACCTTCCAAAACCTCGCATTTGCGGGCTCGCAGATG
Source organism: Nicotiana otophora (assembly GCA_000715115.1). NCBI lineage: Eukaryota > Viridiplantae > Streptophyta > Magnoliopsida > Solanales > Solanaceae > Nicotiana > Nicotiana otophora. The sequence goes on from AWOL01S0021044.1 coordinate 66,910, forward strand.
CGCAAACCCTTCGCACCTGCGTTCGCCCCAGGCCAGCCCCAGTCCGCATCTATGCCAACACCTTCGCACCTGCGGCCTCGAAGATGCGGCAAATTCCTCGCACTTGCGAGCACTGCCCAGTACCACTCTTGGCCGCTTCTGCGGCTTATTTTACGCACATGCGATAAAAATCTTTACATGTGCGATCACACCAGTAGGCAGCAGTTCCAGTATTTCCTTAAGTCCGAATTTGATCCGTTAACCATCCAAAATTCACCCGAGGCCCCCGGGACCTCAACCAATTATACCAACAAGTCCCATAATATAATACGGACCTATTCAAGGCCTCAAATCATACCTAATAACATCAAAAAGATGAATTACACCTCAATTCAAAATCATTGAACTTTGAACTTCCAAATTCTACATCTTGTGCCGAAACACATCAAATTTTGCACGCAATCCGAAATGACTTCAAATTTTGCACACAAGTCACATTTCACATTACGGACCTATTCCAATTTCCAGAATCAGATTCCGACCTCGATATCAAAAAGTCAACCCCCGGTCAAAGTTCCCAAGATTCAACTTTTGGCAATTCAAGCCTAATTTCACTACGGACCTCCAAATAATTTTTCGGACATGCTCCTAAGTCCAAAATCACCATACAGAGCTATTGGAATCATCAAAACTCTATTCCGGGATCTTTTACACATAATTCGATATCCGATCACTATTTTAACTTAAGCTTTAAACTTTTGAACTAAGTGTTCCAATTTATTCCAAAACCTCACCGGATCCGAACCAATTACCCCAGCAAGTCACACAACAACTGTAAAGTATAATTTGAGCAGTAAATGGAGAAACGGGGTTGTAATACTCAAAACGACCGGTCGAATCGTTACAATAGCCCTACTTAGGGAGACAAGATCTGTCACGACCCAAATTTTTCTCATTAGGATATCGTGATGACACCTAGTCTCTAAGATTAGATAAGTCGTAAGCCTAATACACATGCGGAATATAACTGAAATAACAAATAAACTCTCAGATGCTCAACAACTATTGTAAAGGAACTCTAAAACTCAAGATAAACAACTCCCCATAATCTGGTGAATACAAGTTACAAGCTCTATAAGATGGTACTGAACATCCCTATACATCCGTATCTATAGAAGGATAAGAAATGAAATAAACTATGTAGAGGGTGACTTCGAGGCCTTCAGACGCCGGCAGGTATACCTTGACGTCTCCGAAACTAGGCTCGCCTCACTGGTGTCTGGACTGGTAGGAGGTACCTGGATCTGTACAAAAAGACGTGCAGAAACGTAGCATGAATACACCACAACGGTACCCAATAAGTGTCAAGCCTAAACCTGGTAGAGTAATGACGAGGTCAGGTCAAGTCCCTATCAGAATAATTAAGAAACTGAACAGGTATATAACCGTGATATAATGATAACAATAGAAATGAAACAATAAAGAAAATACTCCAAGATTAGCTACACTGAACTAAGGCAAGTAATGCATCACGGAAGAAAATAAGGAAATGCTATGACACGGAACAAGCAACAAAACACAAGTGAAGTAATGGGAAAGTATCAACAAGAGTCACTACTGAGGTACCGCCTCGTAGTCTCAAATCACAAAATATTTCACAATCTTTTCTTATATCACCGCGGGAGCCTTGCATTTAGTTTTGAAAATTATTTTTCCCGAAATAGCTTCTCGCGTTTTAGACCACCTTATCACACCACGTGGTTTCAAGTAGTTCCCCCACTAGCAACACGCGTATCAAGCCCACCTTATCTCACTATATGCGTTTCAACCCCAAATCCTTATGCTACCACATGTGTATCAATATCACAACGTATCACAAATCACACCTCAAGTGCCCAATATCACAACTTGCCAAGAAACCAACAACAATAGTGTTTTCACAACAAATATCCCATGGCTCAACCATAATATGCACAAGAGTATCAACAATAATAACCGAAGGTGAATAACTCAACAAGAATAGTATTTCACAACTTTACAACTTTGCCTCAAGTGGATCACGACCTTCATAACTCAATACCAATTTCAACAACAAGATATCCTGAGAATAACAACTTCAAGTAAAGAACTCAACAGTTAAATAATGAATACAGAATAGATGAAACAATACTTCAACTAAACATGTTAAGACAATTTAACAAGTAAGAGATAAAACAAGTAGAGCATGTGAAGATAGACTAATGATGATGAATATAACATATTAAGGTAACTCAATTAATACATAGCTAAAACTAATGGTGGCAAGTGGGCCGGTCCAGGCCCGGGACCACGGGCCAAACGGGCTAAACGGGCTAGGACCATTTAGCCCGCTAGGGACCGAGACCGGACCGGTCCCTTAGCGGGCTAAACGGTCCCAACGGGCCAACTTTTATAAAATAGCCGTTGACTATTTATAAAATATCCATTTAACCTCCCATCTTTATTTTAACCCCAAACTTTTTATAATTACACTTTTTTTGTATTTTCAACTATAAATACCCCCTCATTCTTTTATTTTTCTTACAAAATCATCAATCTATCACAATCTCTCTCTAATTGTCTTCTATAATTGTTACTATTGCTTACTTTATTATAACATGAAAGGACCAAAGTATGATACTTTTTAGCTAGTATAAATATGCGATGATGGAAGATCGAGTTTTAGCTCAACTCAGATTACAGTTTTAACTAATTTCTCACTCTTAGATATATTATCCTCTCTATCGGCTTGCTACACCAGTAACATAGCTAAATATAATGTCGCTTAAAATCACAGCAGAGAATTTGGCAGCTGGTGACCCCATTAGCCATATTATATATAGTATAATACGATATAAGATTGTATATCTTTTAGCTATGCTACTAGTATAGCTAGCCGATAGAGAGGATAATATATCTAAGAGAGGAAAATTAGTTAAAACTGTAATCTGAGTTGAGCTAAAACTTGATCTTCCATCATCCCATATTTATACCAGCTAAAAAGTGCCATACTTGGGTCCTTTCATGTTACTACTAAAATGTGTGTGTGTGTATGTGTATATATATATATATATATATATAAAAGCTATATTCGATAAGCTATATAGTATAGTATAGTATAGTATAGTATAGTATACTAAATGTATAATATATAAGCTATATATATATATATATATATATATATATATATATATATATATCGATATCGATATAAGATGTATATATAGTATATATATATACACACACACTAAGTGTATAGTATATAAGCTATATAAGATGTACGTAACGTAACGTATAGTATAGTATAGTATATATATAAGTTATATTCGATATAAGATGTATATATAGTATAGTATAGTGTAAATATATATATATATATATATATATATATATATATATATATATTAATAAAAGCTATATTCGTAATTAAATATTAAATATTATTAGGTCACAATTCTATAATAAAATTTACAAAGCAGTGCCTTAGATATTTTTTTAACATCCTTTTGTCTCTAATATCTATTTAATTATTATTTTTAAAAATAAATCCGTTAAGCCCACTTAGCCCATTTAGCCCGCGGGCCGGGACCGTTTAAGCCCGGGACTGGCCCACTTGCCACCCTTAATTAAAACCGGTCAATTTTTAAATTTAGACCGTGTATACACTCGTCACCTTGCGTACACGGCTTTGAAATATCAAAATTATCACAAACCAACACCAATCCTAAGGGGTAATTCCCCCACACAAAGTTAGGCAAGACACTTACCACAAAATACGCTAACTTAATCCACTAATAGGCCTTTCCCTCGATTATCCAACTCTGAACGACTCGAATCTAGCCAAAACAACTTCATACTATAAATAACTATAGAAAACTATTCTGAACAATAAAGTTACGACCTTTAAATAGAAATAAAAAGTCAACTCAAAAAGTCAACCCGAGCTCGCGTCTCGGAACCCGACCAAAATTATAAAATCCAAACATCCATTCAATAACGAGTGCAACCATAAAATAATTACTCAAATCCGACCTCAAATCGCCTTTCAAATCCCCAAATTTTAGCCTAAGAAGTTTTCACAATTGTTTCCCAAATTTCCAACTTAAATCACTAATTAAGTGATGAAAATAATAATGGATTCGTGTAATATAATCAAAACCGAGTTAGAATCACTTACCCCAATGATTTCCTTGAAGAACCCTCGAAATATTGCCACAAACCAAGCTCTCTAGGTCCAAAATATGAAAATGAAATTCAAACCCTTGAAGACCCCTTTTCTGCCTCAGCGATTTTGCATTTGCGGGCTGCGGGTTGCATCTACGACGCCACACCTTCGAAAAAATCATCGCAGGTGCAGTTCCAGCTTAAGTCCTGAGGCTCCGCTTCTTCGGACCACTGCTCGCACCTGCGAGCCCCCTTCTGCGGAGAAAATGACCCCACCTGCGGAGGCGCACCTGCGCCTGATAAGTGAGAATTTTGACTACTTATTAGCACCTTTTAGCTTTCGTTTTAGTCCAAAAGTGTCTAATTTTATTCCCGAAAACTGATAAAATATGCTTACCTGCAGGATTATTGGAAAATGAGCCACTATGATGAAATCCAACTCAAGGAGGAGTGATCTGAACAAGGATAAAAATCAGGCACAGAAGCTCAAGTGCAGACCGCAGATTTCTATCTGCGGCCGCAGAATGTGAAGGAAAATCAACAGATCCCCAATGCAAAGTGTGGACCGCACAATTATTGTGCGGCCGCAAAAGCTACGTAAGAGCCAAAGTTCAGAGAGTTTCATTTCAAGCTCAAGAAGAAATACAGACCGCATAATAATTGTGCGGCCGCAGAAATAGCTATGCGGTTCGATTCGGTCATGGGCTCGATAATGATACCGAGCCGATTCCTCGATCGGTCTTAGAGCTCGAGGCTTATTTGTACTATCCTCGGAACTCTGTCGAGCTCTCACTTCGATCACTTACCATTCGAACTTGATCAAACGTATGGAGGCCGAAATCTATTTCGACCGTATATAGATAGTCCCCTCGTTTCTCAGGAAGAATGTGATGAGAAGAGATATGATTCTTGACGGCTCGATCGGATTATAAGCTAACATTTTCACTGGGCTCGATCATGACGTATGTGATAGTTATCCCGTCGATTTAGTCTTTCAAGGTATTTAATGCACGTCAGACGGTGGTCGGCCACCGCTGATACTGAACCGCCACGGTATAAACCTATAAATAACCCTTCCATTTATCATTTACCACTTTTACATCTTCAATCTCCCAAATTTTCTTACTCTTTCTGCCTCTATTTCGCCGCTTGTAGAGCCACCTTCATTAGCGTTTGGCACCATCAACCTTTCATCTTCCTTTGCTTTTCTTTCTCTTACATCAATGATAAAAACTTCAAAAACCGTACCTCAAAAGGAGAAAGCTTCCTCTTCACGACCGTCCGGCGATAAGGCGCCTGTAGAGCCGCCTCCCCACGAGTATGTTCCTGGCCCGTGTACTCTGAAGATCGATTTTAAGGTTGAAAATCCTTCGTCTGTTCAGGGTCGATGTGAGCATGTGTCGATGTACATGTGCTCGATAACAGAGGGCCATTTCGAGGCTGTGAGGAAAGACTGCAACTAGGGTCCCGAGGTTGTGTTGCAAATTCCCTCTCCCGAAGAGAGCGTCATCACTCATGTGGAAGGGTTTTTAAGTGTTTATACTTACCCCTTCACGTTGGGTCCCGTCGACCCAGTGATCATTGATTTTTGCAAAAGATATCAGGTCACCCTCGGCCAAATTCATCCTTCTCTATGGCGCATAGTAACCTTACTTCACTTCTTCTCCAACAAGGTCGGGATGCTGGATTTCACCCTAAATCACCTCATATGATTATATCGGCCTCAAATCTTTCGAGGACTAATCAGGCTTCATCGTCGGGCATCAAAAGCTTTAATGTCAAGCATCGACGAAGAGAAGGATTGGGGTTGGATGGGCCGTTATATTCGGGTGAGGACCCGTGACCTCATCCCGGAAGAGAAGATACCGTTCCCCAAGGAATGGAATTTCAACTGTAAATTATTTTCATAAGGCGTTGCTTTTCGTATCTTTCTCTGATCCTATCTGATATCTTTCTCCGATATACAGCTGCCCCTTGGATGCCACAAGCGGTACCCGACCTCGAGGATTGGGTTCGAAAGTTAGCCTCGACTTCCTCTTATGCCGAACGCGCTTGGTGTGATTTGGCAAAAGGTAGATGGGAGGCCAAGAATCACGGTAAGGGTCACTTCTCATGTTTTTCAAAATGTTTTTATGCTCCATTCGTTACCGACTTCCTTTCATGCAGGTGTAACCAAGGATGTCGTTTTGAGGCCTTCGAGTGGTGAGGAAGGAACCAAGTCCCCGGTCCCGGAACCGGGGAAAGATAAAAAGCGAAAAGCTATCTCTCGGTCAGAGGACACCAAGCCCAAAACTCGAAGGGTGAGGAGGAAGGCAATCTCTCTTTCGACGGACTCGGTCCAACGACTGAGAGAAGAAGAAGATGATGCTTCGGCTTCGGTGATCCGATCTGCGAAAGCTATCGAGGTCGCCAGACCTTCTGAGCCGATGCTGGCTATACCGGTCGGGGTCGGTTCCGATACCCCGAGTCTCGATCAGAGCGTCCCGAGCGATTCGCTCGAGACTATGATAGAGGGTCATTTACTTTCTCTTCCGACCTTTTCTGAGGAGGCGTTAAAGGAAGCTCGAGAATTAAAGACCCCGATATGGGCGGAGGCTCTAGTGTAGGGGACCCTTTTCAGGATTGTTTTACTGGAGTCGATGATGCCTCCGATATTAGTGACGCTTCTCTTCTCCTAGAAGAGGCCCAACGTTTCATTTCTCGGGTAATGCTTTTACTATGCTTGGTTTCTTCGTTCTTTTCTAAGTTTGACTTGTGTTTTTTCCCTACTGTGTAGGCCATTAGCAAGTTTCGAGTCGACCTCAGCCAGTGTGAGGTCGAGCTTCAGAAGGTCTCGGGGGAGAGAGATGCTCTGCGGCTTCTTTGCAGCCAAAAGGACGAGGTTATAAAGGACCTCTAAGCAGATTTGGGTAAGGCTCGTGAAGAAGAGTCCGAACTAGATAAGCAGGTGAGCCTCGTTTTGTTAGAGTATAGGTTTGACCCAACTGTGGAAGCTAACCCTTCGTTATCTCAGCTGCAGCAAAAGGTTGAAAAGATCAGGTTGCTTCGGGAAGTAGTCAATCAAATCAAGGCCGAATGTGAACGGTGGAAGGAGACTATCGACCACCTGGCTGCAGAAAAAGAAACTATCTTGGCCAAATTATTATCGGTCGATGTTCAGCTTTGAAGCGTCAAGAAAAAAGGTTCGGCTCAGGCCAAAAGGATCGAGGAGCTTGAAACAAGGCTTGCTGAGGCCAAGGCAGAGATTGAGTCGTCGAAAGTCATGGCGGACAAGTCCATTGCCGTGTATCGGGTCGATGCCGAGGTTGCTCAAATGGAGTCAAGAGAGGTAGCGGACACTGCCGACACTCGAGCACATTGGGTTGCCGAACTTGCTAAGTGTCGGTCTCGGAGGGAGACCCTCGAGGAGATACACGCTTGAGGTTCCGACCTTACTGAAGAGATAAAAAGGGCTAAAGAACTCGAAGCTGATCTTGAAGCCTTGGCGCCTGATGGCGATGCTGATGATGATGATGACGGTAGCAAGAGCGAGTCCGAAAATGGGGGGGAGCCCGGTGGAGAAGATACCGCTTTCGATGATAACCCAGAATCTTAGCCCTTATCTTCTCCTATGTTGCATTTATTTATGTAAACCATCTTTGTATATCTATACATATATCTTTTTCTTTTACTGACTTGCTTAGTGAAGATTTCATTCATGCCTTGCGGATGTTTTCATGAGGATTTAGGTGATTTCATCGAATTCGGCCTTCGTAGCCTTTATGGCCGAGTGAGTGTTTGCTCGAGCTCGAAATAAAAGTAGCCCACGGGCTTAGTGGTTTAGTGGGTGCTTGCCCGAACTCGAAAAATAAAAGTAGCCCACAGACTTAGTAGTCGAGTGAATGTTTCGAACTCGAAGTAAGATAGCCCTTAGGCTTTGATAATTGAGTGAGTGATTGTTTTGAACTCGAACTCAAAGTATATTAGCTCGTAGACTTTTATGATCGAGTGAGTGATTGCTCGAACTCGAAGTAAGATAGACCTTAGGCTTTAATAATTGAGTGACTGATTGTTTTCGAACTCGAACTCAAAGTATCTTAGCCCGTAGGCTTTTTATGATCGAGTGAGTGATTGCTCGAACTCGAAGTAAGATAGCCCTTAGGCTTTAATAATTGAGTGAGTGACTGTTTCGAACTCGAACTCAGAATATCTAAGCCCGTAGGCCTTTTATGATCGAGTGAGTGATTGCTCGAACTCGAAGTAAGATAGCCCTTAGGCTTTAATAATTGAGTGAGTGACTGTTTCGAACTCGAACTCAGAATATCTAAGCCCGTAGGCCTTTTATGATCGAGTGAGTGATTGCTCGAACTCGAAGTAAGATAGCCCTTAGGCTTTAATAATTGAGTGAGTGACTGTTTCGAACTCGAACTCAGAATATCTAAGCCCGTAGGCCTTTTATGATCGAGTGAGTGATTGCTCGAACTCGAAGTAAGATAGCCCTTAGGCTTTAATAATTGAGTGAGTGACTGTTTCGAACTCGAACTCAGAATATCTAAGCCTGTAGGCTTTTTATGATCGAGTGAGTGATTGCTCGAACTCGAAGTAAGATAGCCCTTAGGCTTTAATAATTGAGTGAGTGATTGTTTTCGAACTCGAACTCAAAGTATCTTAGCCCGTAGGCTTTTTATGATCGAGTGAGTGATTGCTCGAACTCGAAGTAAGATAGCCCTTAGGCTTTAATAATTGAGTGAGTGATTGTTTTCGAACTCGAACTCAAAGTATCTTAGCCCGTAGGCTTTTTATGATCGAGTGAGTGATTGCTCGAACTCGAAGTAAGATAGCCCTTAGGCTTTAATAATTGAGTGAGTGATTGTTTTCGAACTCGAACTCAAAGTATCTTATCCCGTAGGCTTTTTATGATCGAGTGAGTGATTGCTCGAACTCGAAGTAAGATAGCCCTTAGGATTTAATAACTGAGTGAGTGATTGTTTTCGAACTCGAACTCAAAGTATCTTAGCCCGTAGGCTTTTTATGATCGAGTGAGTGATTGCTCGAACTCGAAGTAAGATAGNTCGAAATAAAAGTAGCCCACGGGCTTAGTGGTTTAGTGGGTGCTTGCCCGAACTCGAAAAATAAAAGTAGCCCACAGACTTAGTAGTCGAGTGAATGTTTCGAACTCGAAGTAAGATAGCCCTTAGGCTTTAATAATTGAGTGAGTGATTGTTTTTGAACTCGAACTCAAAGTATCTTAGCCCGTAGGCTTTTTATGAGCGAGTGAGTGATTACTCTAACTCGAAGTAAGATAGCCCTTAGGCTTTAATAATTGAGTGAGTGATTGTTTTTGAACTCGAACTCAAAGTATCTTAGCCCGTAGGCTTTTTATGAGCGAGTGAGTGATTACTCTAACTCGAAGTAAGATAGCCCTTAGGCTTTAATAATTGAGTGAGTGATTGTTTTTGAACTCGAACTCAAAGTATCTTAGCCCGTAGGCTTTTTATGAGCGAGTGAGTGATTACTCTAACTCGAAGTAAGATAGCCCTTAGGCTTTAATAATTGAGTGAGTGATTGTTTTTGAACTCGAACTCAAAGTATCTTAGCCCGTAGGCTTTTTATGAGCGAGTGAGTGATTACTCTAACTCGAAGTAAGATAGCCCTTAGGCTTTAATAATTGAGTGAGTGATTGTTTTTGAACTCGAACTCAAAGTATCTTAGCCCGTAGGCTTTTTATGAGCGAGTGAGTGATTACTCTAACTCGAAGTAAGATAGCCCTTAGGCTTTAATAATTGAGTGAGTGATTGTTTTTGAACTCGAACTCAAAGTATCTTAGCCCGTAGGCTTTTTATGAGCGAGTGAGTGATTACTCTAACTCGAAGTAAGATAGCCCTTAGGCTTTAATAATTGAGTGAGTGATTGTTTTTGAACTCGAACTCAAAGTATCTTAGCCCGTAGGCTTTTTATGAGCGAGTGAGTGATTACTCTAACTCGAAGTAAGATAGCCCTTAGGCTTTAATAATTGAGTGAGTGATTGTTTTTGAACTCGAACTCAAAGTATCTTAGCCCGTAGGCTTTTTATGAGCGAGTGAGTGATTACTCTAACTCGAAGTAAGATAGCCCTTAGGCTTTAATAATTGAGTGAGTGATTGTTTTTGAACTCGAACTCAAAGTATCTTAGCCCGTAGGCTTTTTATGATCGAGTGAGTGATTACTCTAACTCGAAGTAAGATAGCCCTTAGGCTTTAATAATTGAGTGATTGTTTTCGAACTCGAACTCAAAGTATCTTGGCCCGTAGGCTTTTATGATCGAGTGTATGATTGCTCAAAAACATAGCCCGTAGGCTTAGTAGTCGAGTGAATGATTCGAACTCGAAGTAATGTAGCCCGTAGGCATAATGGTCGAGTGAGTTCTTGCTC
>AWOL01S0021044.1:79879-90611 GCA_000715115.1 Nicotiana otophora
AAATAAAAGTAGCCCCTAGGCTTAGTAGTCGAGTGAATGATTCGAACTCGAAGTAATGTAGCCCGTAGGCGTAATGGTCGAGTGAGTTCTTGCTCGAACTCGAAATAAAAGTAGCCCGTAGGCGTAATGGTCGAGTGAGTACTTGCTCGAACCCGAAATAAAAGTAGCCCGTAGGTTTCAACCCTGGGTACCATGTTGTTGGTTTCGTCTTGAAGGACGGCTTCGTGGTCGATAGGTAAAGCCATCAATCGAGGGTTTGCCATTGCTGATTTGAAGTTGTAAACTGGTTTGTATTGCAGATTTGTATCGAACAACCACCGTTACCCTTAGCCCCACGGTGGGCGCCAAACTATTTACCCGAAAAATTGGATAGAGTTAAGTTTATGTATGGTTCTAAGGATATGTGATATAATTTGATACAAATCGTATAGATAAATAGAAATACGTGTATTCTTGACTATGAGAATGAGAATAGTGAGCAAGAAGAATGAATAAGATAAAGTGAAATAAACATAAGGGGATATCTTTCAATATGAGAAGAAGTCTTTTGTTCCAATGTGTGAACGTCTCCGTGCTTACAAGTATTCCCCTCTTTATAGTAGAGAGATCTTACTTTATTTATAATAAAAAAATATATAGTGGAGAATCCATGATTAATTGTTTCTTCCTCGATTCCTGCCAAGATTCTCTCCCCTAGTGCGGTCGCAACGGCTCCTATTTGTGAGCTCGATACTGGCTCGAGCCCTCGGCTTTGGTTCGAGTTCGACATTCGAGGTGAGTGTCAATCGGTTTGTGCATCTCCGACAACCTTCACGTTGCCTTGCGGTTCGATTCGGTTATGGTATCGATAATGATACCGAGCCGATTCCTCGATCGGTCTTGGAGCTCGAGGCTTGTTTGTACTATCTTCGGAACTCGTCTCGAGCTTTCACTTCAATCGCTTACCATTCGAACTCGATCAAACGTGCGGAAGCCGAAATCTATTTTGACCGTATACAAATGTGACTTTACACCAAATGGTGTGCTATTCAAATTTTGCCAATGATTATCTTTTGTTTCTTTAATTTCCTCATTTGCTTGCTGATGCAATCGTCCGCAAATAAATATAGACGCACCCCTCCTATGCCAAATAAAAATAAAAATAAAAATAAAAAGAAGATCAAAAAAAGAGAAAGAAAATAGATTTTAACCCGCTTTTAGTTAGTGAAGATATTATATACACTAACTTTGGCCTTATGAGTCCGGTCTTGGGAGTAAAGGTGTGTTTACCCGTAAAACGATATAATTGAATTTATAATGTGATTTATAGATAAGCGAATCGATTTGACCCAAATAATGATAAATAAATAAGAATGAAAATTAGAATAACGAATGAAATTAAAGAAGATAACGAGCATGACTAAGGACTCAGCCTTTCCGATAACAAGAGTAAAAATAATATTTCAAGTGTTACTATAGAACGGAATAAGAAAATAGATTATAGCTTTTGTGTGTAGAATATTTCATGTCCTACAATGATTGTTAATCCTACCATTTATAGCCCTACTTAGGGAGACAAGATCTGTCACGACCCCAATTTCCCTCTGTAGGATATCGTGATGGTATCTAATCTCTAAGACTAGGTAAGCCGTAAGCATAACATACATGCGGAATATAACTGAAATAACGAATAAACTCTCAGATGCTCAACAACTATTGTAAAAGGAACTCCGCAACTCAACATAAATAACTCCCTAGAATCTGGCAAATACAAATTACAAGCTCTATAAGATGGTACTGAACATCCCTATACATCCGTGTCTATAGAAGGATAATTAAGACATGAAATAAATGTTACACCCATGTTTTCATACGTGAATGTACGCCGTAAGTCAATTGATATAAGCTCGAATATGAGATTCTCTTTGAAAGTATATAAAGTGATCTAATGATATTACATCTCGTATTTCCGTTCAACATATAAACGACTAGGTTGAGGACGAATGCACTTAAACGTGAGAAAGGAGATCTTGGACAAATAAAAACGAGCTGCTTGCTTACCCGATGGGCCTGCTTCACCAACTTACTTTCCGTCCTATTTGATTGAGCTACTCGATATATATAAAAGAGGGACAAAAGAAGATGATGTGACACCTCTAAAAACTAGGATTGCTATTTATCTTTTTTTCCTTAAATTTTTGCCCTTTTTCCTTTTTTTAAGTGTTCCGTTAAAAAATTAAAACGTCACTTTTAAAAACCCCTCTTTACTGAAAAGCCACCTTTAGTAGTCATCTTGAATACGTAAAGTGTCTCTTAAAGTATTTTCTCTTCCCTTTCCAAGATTAATAATATATATATCTATGTAATGCTGGGGCTTGGCAAGGTGATATGACAGTTTTATTGACTAGGAAATGGATTTATCTAATTTCTTATGCTTTGGGGGTTTTGCCTATTTTTCTTTAAAAAGAAAAAAATTAAACCATTCGATTACAACTCCAACAGTTCCAATTTTTCATTCGGGAAGGCCATATTAACAATCAATAACTTCTTATTTTGTAACAGTCACGAATTGATGAGGACTTTTTTCCATCCATTATGAGTATTAGTTTATTCTTTCTCAACCAAGAAATGCTATTTTTTTTCTTTTTTCTCATTCTTTTTGCCTTTTATTTCATTTTGCAATATTAAAAAATTCAAAGGTACGTTATTAATCATCTTAATCACACCTATTCCAAAAGACTCTTTCTTAATCCTTTTAATTGCACCTTCCGCTCTTCCGTTCGGAACTACGTATGTCTTCTGTATTTATTGTGCTTAAATTGATATCATTATATTACTCTTTCTCACACATTTTTCTATTCTAAAGATTTACAAAGTTTCAACGTTAGGGAATTTGGAAGAAGGGGAGGCGGGTAACGACGAGTTTTCATTTTCATGGTCAAGTAGTAAGACTAGATTTACGCCAGTATATCTTAGTTTGTGCATTAAAGGATTTTCACCACCAATAAAATTTATTCAACGACCAGCAATATTATTATTGGTTAACAATTGCAAAAATTTCTCCTCGAAAGGTTTTCATTGCACCATAAGTATTCTTTTATTTCCCTTTTACACTAAAACAATTTTTTATTGACATAGGACATGGTGTTTTTACTGTTAATGTCCTAGCAGCAGAGGTAACAGCATAATAGTATGAACGTAATGATTTCTTCTTCTTGTAGTACTTTTTTGTGTGTTGGGCAATTAAGATGCTAAATGATATTATTTTTATTGGTAGTATTACAATTCTTCAGTAGTGAAAATAATTCTTTATAAAGGCATATTAAACTTCAGATATTACAAATTCATTTTGCATAAGAGTTGCCTGAAGACAATTTTCATTAAAATATAAAAATACTATAGAGTACTATTACGTTTTGCAAATTCAAAGGTATTCCAACTTACTCTTGGAGATGCTAGAAATTTCCGGTGATGAATGTAATAATCAGATTTTGGGGGAGAATATGAAGCAGAAATAACAAAGGTAAAAATCAGGTTTTCTATGTACTTGCCAAGGCTGGCGAAAAGAGTACATGGTTTTTGATAAAAAGCATTATTACCATCCCTTTTTACTTTCTTCGTGTTAAAAATTAAATTTTATTGCTTATACATTTCCGGTGATAAATTTAAAGATCTGATTTTGGGGGAGAACATGAAGCAAAAATAACCAAAGGTAAAAATCAAGTTTTCTATGCACTTGCCAAGGCTGACGAAAAGAGTACATGATTTTTAATAAAAAGTATTATTACCATCCTTTTTTACTTACTTCGTGTTAAAAAATAAATTTTATTGCTTAAACATGATTTTCTTTATAATATAATTATTAACATAAAAGAAATATGGTAACGATCCTCAAAGTATTCTCATACTTTGTTGTCCTCGAATATTTTTATTTTAATTATTTTTCTATAATTGAGCAGATAAATGTGATGATAAATTTAAGCTATCACTACTTACAAGTTAAATCGCAAAATCATGAGTTTTGAAANTCTCATACTTTGTTGTCCTCGAATATTTTTATTTTAATTATTTTTCTATAATTGAGCAGATAAATGTGATGATAAATTTAAGCTATCACTACTTACAAGTTAAATCGCAAAATTATGAGTTTTGAAACTATATATTAGAAAATAGTTTACTCAACCGATTATGCAAAAGGAAAAAAAATAATGTGTAATATGTTTCTACAATAGAAAAAGAACAAGAAGGAACCTCCCATTTTTATGTCAAATGTGTGCATGGAATATTTTTCTCCTACCTTTTTTCCGGTCTCTTTGCTTTTGGGATGGTACTTGGATCATTTTTTTTTTAAAGCAGGATGGTACTTGGATCTGTTTTCTCTTTTGAATGGTTATTTTGCATAAAATATACAAGATTTATTTGTTATATTTTATTAGGAGAAAAAATGGAGCATTGCAATTTACAAGCATTAAAAGGAGAGTTAAGTTTTGGATTAACAGGAAAGTGGGAGAAAAGGGAAAGAAATAACCAAAAAAGAAAAAGAAAAAAGGTTGGAAGTAGCGGTAGGAAAGAAGGTTTTTTAACCTTTTCATTTCATGAAGTTTCTGAAAGACAAAATGTCGATTATCTAATGAAAGAACGAAAATCAAATACCTTGCATGTCTTCAATGTATATTGGACTAAGAGATCATGTATTAAAACCCCCTACACACATATTTAAAAGCGTAAAAACTTAAAGTTCTTTTTATTCTTAAAGTTTTAAAGAAAATCTAAATAATAAAAACACAATTCATCTAAAGAAAATACAATTTTTTTTGTTTCATAAAAAGAACTATTATTAAATCTTTTGATGTCTTATAATCGCGCGAAGCGCGAGAAATTCACTAGTTATTTAATGAGGATGAGACACATGTTTCAAAATGAATAAATGACCAACATGAATCACCTACTTGATTAATAAGGTGACAAGTAGGTGCATCACCTACTTAGAGCTTGTGGATCAAATTAAAAGGGAATGAAAAAGGATAGAGATAGGCAAGTCTTGGGGACAGCCCAAGACCTATCTTCCCAAACTCATTAGTGGAGCCATATAAACATAGATACATCTCAATTTCACTTAGAAAATAATTCATAATCTCTCTCTCTCTATTGCAATGTGAAGGAGCTCCAAAATATCAGCCCAAGATCTCTTTCAAAGTTATCCTAGGGTTCAAGACCAAATCCACAAGTTGGTAAGGTGATTTCTCTCTTGGAAGATCAAGATCACCTAGTTATCTCTATATTTTGTTGTTTGGGGTAGAGAGCTTATTTGAGCTTGAAGTAAAGCTTAGTTGGATGAGTATTCTTGCTGCCAAGGTAAGGTTTAACTTCTCCTATATGTATTTAAGATCATCTATGTATATCTAGTTGATTTAATAAAGGAAACTTGTGAAGTAAGTTGATCTTCATGTTGAAGTGTTGTAGTCGCTGAACTATTTTGGAGTTGAATTCTTGATGTTTTATGGCTGAAAATCAGTCAAAATAACTTAAGAATACTATTGTTATTGTGGTTGATATGTTCGAAAGAAGAGAAGGCTTGGAAAGTGCAAGTTAGAACTTGGTTGTTGAGTGAGATGGTGTGGACTGTTTTGGTGATGTATTATAATGAATATGAGGTTATATATATATGTATATATGTATGTGTGTGTGTGTGTGTTTGTTGACATTTTGGACATGTTGGTTTTATTTGTGGATTTGAGGAAAGTGAAAAGAATAAGGGGAGGTGTTGTCCAAAATTTCGTAGATGAGCTAGTCGCTCATTTGTGTTGAGTTCTAGCTTCTGTAAGCTTAACAATGGTCCCTTATTGTTTGTTGTAGATTGAAGTACTAACGGGCTGAACCGGCGTCGTGTGGTTAGGTAAACGACAAAGGTATGTTAAGGCTATCCCTTCTTTACTTTTGGCATGATCCATATGATACAAACGAAACAAGCAAACATACAACTTTCATAAATGGCTCTATTCATAGAAGTACTAGGAGTGCCTATGTTCTTGATTCCCCATGTGTCATATTATTACATCATCTGTTTACGGGTCTTAGAAAAATATGTAAGTTGATAAAGTTTATCCGATAAATCTTATTGACTTACTTCATTATGCATTGCATTCGTTTATACATATACATTGACCCATGACTAGATGGCATTATATATGCGTATATTTTATGTATATGGGATATGGGGAAAGGTTACGGCGTTATATACGCACCATCATCTGATCAGCTAGTATGCGTTGATGATTTTGCCCATAGAAGCCGAGATTATATGATGGGATGCCCTCAGAGACTTGATGATGTTATGCACTCATATACCTATGCATGGTATGGCATTTACACGCATATGCATGACATTATAAATGTTTTACGATTTGATATTCAGACTTTCATGTTGAGTTCTTTACACTATATTTCTTTCTTGCCTTACATACTCGGTACTTTATTTGTACTGACGTCCCTTTTGTATGGGAACGCTGCGGTTCATACCCGCATGTCCCGATAGACAGGTTGACAGCCCTTCTAGTAGGCTATTAGCTCAGTAGAAGGTGTTGGTGCACTCCACTTGCCCCGAAGTTGCCTATTTGGTCAGTATGATTTGGATATGTATTGATTGGTATGACGGGGCCCTGTCCCGACCTTTATGACATTTATGTACCCTTAGAGGCTTATAGACAGATGTCATGAATATGGATACTTGTATGGCTTTATCAACCTATGTTTTGAGTTTACAAATGATCATATCGGCCTTATAGGCTCGTATGTCAAGTGTATAAGTTTCTATATCATGTTGGGTCATCCTATGTCTAGTATTCCCTTATATTTTATTCCAGTATCTCATGATGGCCCTTCTGGCCCATTTAACTATGATGGTGTGTTAAGAAAGATATGTTACATTGGTACTCGGTTGAGTAAGGCACCGGGTGCCCGTCGCGGCCCTCTGATTTGGGTTGTGACAAAAGTGGTATCAGAGATGTTCTGTCCTAGGGAGTCTATAAGCCGTGTCTAGTAGAGTCTTATTTATGGGTGTGTTGTGCACCACACTTATAAGCGGCCCTCCGATTTGTTTAGGATTGTCATTCTTTCTTCTTACTCTAGATCGTGTGCTAGAGCTCAATTGTAAGAATTCAAACTCCTAAATTCTATTTTATTCGTAATACAACGATAAGAGATTGATTGTGGCTGTGGAAGAGTTGAGTTAGAGAAACTCGATTTTGCATCAAGCTTATGATGAGTAAATGTGAGGTCTTCAGTAAATCATATGTGTACTAAGACGTGTAAGCTTCTTGATAAGGAGCCCTAAGGAATGAATATCTATCCACCCATATGGTTTAAAGCAACGAGAGAATCAGAAGGTAGATACAAGTTTCAACAAGTAAAATAAGCAAGGTGAAGAAGGGTACAAGGTACCCAATTGGTGAAGATTATCAGTATTTACAATTCAGGCAGAGAAATAAAAGCATTTTGAGTTACCTTCAATTGTAACAAAGGTATGTACAATTGGCACATCTATTTCTGTTATGCTCCATGAGAGCCAACAAATACAGTTTAAGAGAAGGACGAGATATCAGGATCCAGCTGGGGTTAGAGCAACCCAAAATGGTGGATGGATTGTTAGCATTATCTAATATTTCCGAAGGATTTTATAATAGTCGGCATCGTGAGAATTTCAGAGATAGTGTTCCGGTAATAATAGAATGGACAACAAAAGAATAACCTTTAAAGTTCATTCAGGAAGACGCTTCCCTAAAGCAAACACTAAGAGCAGAGTTAAGCTTAAGGGACTAAGAGTGCCACTTACACTAGGTGTCACCCTCGTGAGTAAGAAATTTCGTTATCTTTAATATAGAAGGATTACCGCAAGGCGAGTAAGAGTCAATGAATATGTGAAAAGACGCCAAAGATGAAGAGAGAGAGAAAGATAGTGTGATATGGTATTAAGTAGGAGTTATATGGTTGAGGGAAATATGGAATAGTAAAGGAAGAATGCGAGAAAAATGAGAAAGGGATGAGATTGCACTTATTCAAATCCCACAGATAGGTTACGACTCCAGAACATTACGCAAGCACGACGGCAGGGAAAGGTTCCTGACCGGGATGTTATTGATAAATAAGTACGAATGAATACTTGATATATAAGGAGACAGTGTGAGAGGTAAGTTAAGACAAAGGATATGTCCCAAGAGAGATTACGCGGAATATAGATATGAGAATGAATCAACACATAGTTAGTAGTTGATTCAGGAAGAACCTAGTTATGCTAGACAAGAGGATACAGACAAATCAGCAGATCGTGCAAGATAAACATAGTGAAACCCAATATGGTGAATTCAGTCTCGCAGTTATGACATTGTAATCCTTGAGAAATATTCAGATAGGAGCTGGGGTAGTTAAACGTACCGTATTGGTATTACGGAAATAAAAGAGAGTGCCACTGGGAAGACACTCAAAATATCAATTCAGAAGCAACCATACAAGCACAAGGGCATGGAGGTAAGTAACTAAGGATAATTATAGACGAGGAAGAACATCAAAAAAATTCTGTCGAGTATACGATGTAATAAGATCGCAGCTTTACAAGAGTCAGAGGGTCCTCCCTAAGTACCACAATGAAAGACTAGCTGAGGAAATAAGGAAGAAGGCTTCAACCTAAGCATAGTAACTTGAAGTAGAAATGGTCATGTGAAACCAGTCTCACTACAGCATTGTATGCACTCCATAAGAAGGTGGCACCTACCGTGGCTAATGAATGGGAAGTAAAAAAAAAAAATCCAAAAGTGATATCTGAGATCATATGAGTTACCCAGAATTCTATTATTTGTGGGCACTAAGATAAGTCAATTATTCATGCAGCAAGTAGCAGAATGACCAGAATAAGTAATTGTTTACGTTTAAAGAAAGCTGAGAAGGAACGAAAGGAATTATTTTATCAATGACCCAGAGTTAGTTACGTTATAAACGCATTTAAGATTTTGGGGTATTATCCATGCAGCATATATGTTGACATTCATACAACCGTAGAAGACTCCGATATAAGTTAAAAGAAAGAATTGAGCCTGGGTCATAGACAAAGGATTGAATTGTTAGAAGAGTATATCATGGATATTTCATAGCGTCCATGAAAGGCTAAAGTAATAACTAATACCATGAGACATAAATCGGAAGATAGCTTAAGCCTACATAAAGGCTGAGAGGGAAGAGAAAACTAAAGAGTTACATCATCTAAGTAAATCAGGAGTCTAATTATTGGACTTAGATAATTATAGAAATCATGATTGAAACCATTGTAGAATAACTCTTAATATCAGAGGTACAAGAGAGATAGTACATCAGCCATATTCTATAACGGCTCTACAATAAAGCCAGTTAGAAGAGTACCAGCCTCATAGAAAGTCAGTATGAAGCTTCCATCAGATTGTGTATGCACCAGAGGTACAAGTATTATAGTAGAGTTTCAAGTTGGGGATGTGAATAATATCTATGTGGAAGGGAGGTTATGAAATAGATGGAAGATATGAAGTGAGATTTTAAGGTATGTAAGGTAAAGGTAAAGAAGGTACGAGATACTCACGTGCAGAAGGTTGTGAATAGTCCGTACTTCAGATAGAGGGATAGAAGCATTGAGATTCAGTATCAAGAAATGATAGCGGTGTTGTGAGTGACATATCTACTAGCCTATGGTTTCCAAGTACCGAGAGGTCTAGTTAAGATAGTAAATAAGAGTTAGAGACAATGTGATGTCTCGCTTCAGGTTCCAAAATAACTTATGGAAATCTATGGTGAAAGCAAGTTAGAGGAGGTTGCGAGTAGTATAAATAGATATGTGTAGGTCGCAAGCTAAAGTACGATAGAGAGACAAGGTTTTAGGAAGACAGGAGAAAGGATAAGAAAAGGTGAGTGAGAATAGGTAAGTCCTCGGGATTAAGCCCATCAAAACAAGGGAGACGATGATTTCCATAAGTTATAGAAAGCTAAGTATAGCATGAGTGAACTGAGAGGAATCTAAGACTAGGAGCATTTAGAAGAGATGGAATGTTGCCCTAGTAGTAGAAATAAGGGTGTAATTGTGAAAGAAAAAAAGATGACATTTAGACATTTGATTGAGTAATGATCTAAAGAAAAGGGATTTCATGAATTGCACGGGATTAAAATACTCCCATAAGATGAATCACATTGGAATGCTATGAAATACAGTTATTAAAGTTGATCAGGCAAATCACTTCAAATATTCCTTGATGCGACGTGAGACCTAGTGACAATGTATTACGTAAGAGGTTTTCAGTGGTAGATTGTAGATCAACATTGAGGTGAATCAACAATGGATGGATAAAAGTTATAAAGTATGAGATAAGATTAGGCCGTCATTCTTAAGATGAATAGTAATGAGCAAGCATTAAAGGACTTAGATTTATATATATATGATATGCAACGAGAATAACCCGGAGTTTAGTAGCAGACCTCAGTAACAATAAACCAAAGTAAGATTTATGATATAGTATGACCTACTTAGATGTAGTAAAGCCATAGAGGCTCAGTGGGACAGCTTGTCATAATTTTATATATGTTCACAAAGTGAGGCCTAGAGATTGGCTAAAAGCTGGATGAAAAATGAGAGAAGAGTCGCATAGGTGCATATACAAGGACAAAGTCGTACAGACTGCATGATAGAAGGTAGCAATAGTTACGAGATTGGAAGAATTCTGACCACAAGTCGTGGTATGAG
>AWOL01S0021044.1:90765-104102 GCA_000715115.1 Nicotiana otophora
GGGGGGGGGGGGGATGCAATGGCCTTGAATTTATTCACAGAATAGTTGCCTAGATGTCAAGGAGAATATTAAAGTATTTGCAAGAGCTATAGGTTATGAGAATGATAAGTGCATCAATCAACATTCGAGAACGAATGTTCCAAAGGGGGGAATGATGTGTCACGACCCCAAATTCCCTCCGTAGGATGTCGTGATGATACCTAGTCTCTAAGACTAGGTAAGCCTATCAATGCGGAATAACAATAGAAATCTGAAATAAATAATCTTCAAATTCACATAATTTTAACTCCCAAAATCCGGTAGAAATAAGTCACAAGCTTTTAATAATTTGTCCTCAATGTATCTATAAGTATCAGGATCTAAAGAAAATAAGGAATAAACATAATAATGATAGAAGAGGACTCCGGAGTCTGCGGACGCTAGCAAATATACCTCGAAGTTTCCGTACACAGGTAGCTCACTGATGTCTGGACTGGTAGGGATCTGCACAAAACAATGTGCAGAAGCGTAGAATGGGCACACCACAGCGGTACCGAGTAAATGCCATGCCTAACCTCGGTAGAGTAGTGACGAGGTCAGGTCAGGCCTTATTGGAATAATAAAAGACAAGGTGAAATATTTAACAATATAATAAAAATAAAATGACAATGGAAATGAATCAAGTAAGTAGTATGTCACAAATTAACTACGCAAAATAATGACAAATAATACCTCGTGGAAACAAAACAGAATTCTTTTCCACTTTAAGCAAATCACAACAATAATCAAAGGCAGCTGCAGCCATAAATCAATATCAAAAAGGGCACTCCCGAGGTACCGCCTCGTAGTCCCAAATCATAAATAAATTCATAATATCTCATTTCCTTATATTACCGTGGGAGCCTTCACATTTAATTTTAAAGAAAAATATTTTTTTCGAAATAGCATCTCGCGTTTTAGCCACCCTTATCGCACTGCATGACTTCTAGTAGTTCCCCTACTAGCCACGCGTATCAAGCCACCCTTATCTCACCGCATGCGTTTCAACACCCAGACCTTATACCATCGCATGCGTATCAATATCACAATATATCACAATTTGCACCTCAAGTGCCTAAATATTTCAATTTGCCAAAATAAACAACATCAACAATATTTTCCACAACACGGAGCTCACAGCTCAATCACAATGAGTACAAAAATCTCACAAAATATTCGGGAATTAAATAACTCAGCAAGAATAATACTTAAAAATTTTTAATACGTTGCCTCAGTTCCAAATTTAAAATATCAAATACTTCATATTAATAATATTTAAATTAAAGAAATTCTACCTTCAACTAATGCACAGAATAAAAGAAATCAGGTTTTAGCTAAACATGTAAAAATAATTAGTAGGAGAAAGTCAAGCAAATTTAAAGTATATAAATCAGATCAATGATGGACAATATAACAAGATTTAATAATTTAATTAATATGCAACAATGATTTACATAATTTAAAAAACACAATCTTTCACATTTAGCCCGTGTACACACTCGTCACCTCGTATACATGACTTTCATCACATTATAATTATCACATCAATACCAATCCTAGGAGAAATTTTCCCCACACAAGGTTAGACAAGTCAGTTACCTCGACTAGCTCCAATTTAATCAAGTAGTACGCCTTTTCCTTAATTTTTCGACTCCAATCGACTCAAATCTAGTCATAATTTATTCGATACAGTCAACAAAAATTATAGAATCAATTCCCTAAGAAAATACTATATTTTTCAATAAAAATTCAAAATTAACTCAAGAAGATCGCACGTGGGGACCATGTCTTGGAATCCGGCGAAACTCACAAAATCTGACAATCCATTGAATTACGAGTCCAACCATACTAGTTCCACTCAAATCTGACTTCGAATCGACATTCAAATCCCAAAAATTCATTTTATGAAATTTCTATAATTCTCCCTAAATTTTCATCTCAAAATACTAATTAATTGATGAAAACAATGATATATTCATGTGTGTTAACCAAATCTGAGTTAGAATCACTTACCCCGATGAATTTCTTGAAAAACCCACGAAACATCGTCACAAACCGAGCTCTCTAGGTCCCAAAAATGAAATAATACCCTAGGCCTCGGTTATATAGTACATTCTTTGAACTCACCATGTGCGGTCCGCACAATTCCAAGTGCGGCCTCACATCCCAGCTCCTGCGGTCGCATAAAAATTGTGCGGCCGCACTCTCTTGGTGACTGCACTGCCAGGCTTTAGTATTTTGGCCATAACTTTCTCTACAGATGTCCAAATGATGACTTCTTTACCTCTCTGGAAACTAGACACGAAGAGCTACAACTTTAGTTTTTGAATCATTTCCCTGTGAAGCAAAAGGTATAAGCTTCCGAAGTCGGACTATCGAATCTGAGAGTTCCTGAGTGCGTCCGCACACAAAATTGTGCGGTCCGCACAATTCCCCTGAGGTACCTTCTACTCTGATCTCAAAAGAACGCCTTGCCCTGGTCTCCCTTCAGGTACCTTACTACTCTGATAGCAGCTTCCCAGTGCGAGAGCTTTGGGCATTGCATAAATTGGCTTAAGGTCTGAACAGTATAGCTGATGTCAGGCCTTGTTATTGTCAGGTACAACAACTTTCCCATTAGCCTCTGATAAGCACTTACATCTGCCAGTGGTTTGTCATTCTCTGTCTTTATTGCTTCATCATATTCTAGAGTTGTGAGCTTCTTGTTTGTTTCCAAAGGTGTAGCTACGGGTATTCTGCAAAGATGGTATCTCCAAGTGATCTACCAGGGCATCTATATGCTGATGAGCTCCTGATACTTATGGAGGCAACACACATAACAGATATGCAACAGGTTCAAATACCTGCACCTGCAGAGACATAGAAACATCTATTCACTGAAGTTGAGCATGAACAAGGTGATGTAAATGAGGAATTGGGGCATGAGCAGGGTGCTGGAGATGAGGAATTGGAGCAGAATTAGGATCAAGTTCCTACAGCAGATACTAGCATTCTTGTTATTGATGAAAGAAGAAAAATAACTAGAGAATCCAAACAACTTATTTGGATGAATGATTATATTACACATCCTCCAAAAGCACACTGCCTATACCCCATATCAGACTATCTATCCTATGCAAACACCTCAGTGAAATATCAGTGTTATCTTGCTAAGTTTTCATCACTTGTTGAACCACAGACCTTTAAGAAAGCTGTTAAAGATGCTAGATGGATTGAAGCAATAAAGCAGGAAATCAAGGCACTAGAAGAAAATAAAACATGGGAAGTAGTTGATCTACCTACTGAAAAGACTACTAAATGATCAAAATGGATGTACAAATTCAAGGAAAATGGGGAAGTAGAGAGATTAAAGGTAAGGATAGTAGAAATAGGGTACAGTCAAAGAGAAGGGTTAGATTATCAGGAGACCTTCTGACCTGTGACAAAAATGGTCATAGTGAGGTCTGTTATAGCACTGTCAGCTTCAAAAGGTTGGGAGTTGTTCCAGATGGATGTGTATAATACCTTTTTGCAAAGAAACTTGTATGAGGAAGTCTATATGTAGCCCTTTTGACTTTCTGAGAAAGCAAGAAGTACTGTTGCAGTGGCCCTTTGTGCAAACTTGTCTCCTTTGACCAACCTTGTAGCATAACACAAACAACCTAAAACTCTGATGTGTCTAAGAGTTGGCTTCTACTGATACAACATCTCATAGGGAACCTTACCATCCAAGACTCTAGAAAGTATCCTAATTTATCAAATAGACTGCTGCTTGTACACATAGACCCCAGTACCTTATGGGAATACTTGCCTGAAATCCGCACTTCCCTTTTGCCTCAGCACTCCCAAAATGTGCGGTCCGCACTTCCAAAGACCCCCAGAACAATATTAGAGTGTCGAAAAGCCCGTACTCTCTCAAAACTCATCCCGAAACTCACCCGAGGCCCCCGGACCTCAACCAAACATACCAACCAATCCTAAAATACCATACGAACTTAGTCGAGTCTTCAAATCACGTCCAACAACACTAAAATCACAATTCACACCCCAATTCAAGCTTAATGAAACTTAAGAATTCTAACTTCTACATTCGATGTCGAAACCTATCAAATCGAGTCCGATTGACCTCAAATTTTGCACACAAGTCATAAATGCCATAACAGAGCTATAAATATTTTCAGAAGTAGATTACAATCCTGATATCAAAAAGTTAACTCCCCGATCAAACTTCCAAACTTAAATTTCCTATATTAGCCATTTCAAGTCTAATTTAATCACGGACTTCCAAATAAAAATACGAACATACTCCTCAGTCCAAAATCACCATACAGAGCTATTGGAATCATCAAAATTTTATTCCGGGGTCGTTTGCACATAAGTCAGCATCCGATCACTATTTGAACTTAAGCTTTAAAACTTGGAACTAAGTGTTCCAATTCATTCCAAAACCTCACCGGACCTAAACTAATTACTCCGGAAAGTCATATATCAGTTATAAAGTATAGAATGGGCAATAAATAGGGGAATGGGGCTACAACGTTTAAAATGACTGGTCGGGTCGTTACATCCCCCCCCTCTTAAAACAATCATTCGTCCTCGAACCAGAATAGAGACATACCTGAAGTGGTGAAAATATGAGAATAATGGCTATGCATATCTTTCTCTGTCTCCCAAGTTGCTTCTCCTTCTAGCTGGCCTCTCCACTGCACCTTCACAGAAGCAATGTTCCTTGACCTCAGCTTTCGAATCTGTCTGTCCAAAACAGTCACCGGTTCCTTAACATAAGATAGATCCTTGTCCAACTGAACTGAACTGAAGTCTAACACATGAGACGGATCACCGTGATACTTCCGGAGCATAGAAACATGGAGTACCAGATGAACTGCAGAGAGAGTAGGTGGTAGTGCAAGTCTGTAAGCCACCTCTCCAACTCTCTCAAGAATCTCAAAAGGTCTGATATACCTCGAGCTCAACTTGCCCTTCTTTCTGAACCTCATAACACCCTTCATAGGCGAAACCCGGAGCAAGACCTGCTCACCAACCATGAATGCAACATTACGAACCTTCCGATCTGCATAACTCTTTTGTCTAGATTTGGCTGTACGAAGTCGATCCTGAATTAATTTAACCTTTTCCAAGGCGTCCTAAACCAAGTTTGTACCCAATAGTCTAGCTACGCCCGGCTCGAACCAACCCACTGGAGACCGGCACCGCCTACCATATAAGGCCTCGTACGGAGCCATCTGAATGCTCGACTGGTAACTGTTGTTGTAAGCAAACTCTGCAAGTGGTAAGAACTGATCCCAAGCACCCCAAATATCTATCACACACGTACGAAGCATATCCTCTAATATCTGAATAGTGCATTCAGACTGCCCGTCTGTCTGAGGGTGAAATGTTGTACTCAACTCCACACAAGTACCCAACTCTCACTATACAGCCCTCCAGAACCGTGAGGTAAACTACGTACCCCAGTCAGAGATGATAGATACTGGTATGCCATGAAGTCTGACAATCTCCCGAATATAGACTTGAGCCAACTGCTCGGAAGAATAAGTAGTCATCACAGGAATGAAATGAGCTGATTTGGTCAGCCTATCCACAATCACCCAAACTACATCAAACTTTCACTGAGTCCGTGTAAGCCCAACAACGAAATACATAGTGATACGCTCCCATTTCTACTCCGAAATTTCTAACTTCTAAAGTAATCCACCAGGCCGTTGATGCTAATATTTTACCTGCTGACAATTGAGACACCGAGCTGCATACTCCACTATGTCTTTCTTCATCCGTCTCCACCAATAGTGTTGTCTCAGGTCTTGATACATCTTTGCCTCACCCGGATGAATGGAGTATCGCGAACTGTGAGCCTCTTGGAGAATCAACTCACGCAAACTATCTACATTAGGCACACATAGTCTGCCTGCATCCGTAATACACTGTCATCTTCAATAGTGACTTCATTGGCATCACCGTGCTGAACTGTGTCCTTTAGGACAACCAGATGGGGGTCATCTTACTGACGCTCTCTGATACGATCATAAAGAGAAGACTGAGAAACCACACAAGCCAAAACTCGTCTCGGCTCGGAAATATCCAACCTGACAAACTGGTTGGCTAGGGCCTAAATATCCAAGGCTAAAGGCCTCTCTGCTACCGGTAAATATGCTAAGCTGCCCAAACTCTCTGCCTTACGACTCAAGGCCTCGGCCACTACATTGGCCTTCCCGGGATGATAGAGAATGGTGATATCATAATCCTTAAGCAACTCTAACCATCTCCACTGCCGCAAATTAAGATCCTTCTGTTTAAACAGATGCTGTAGACTCCGGTAATAAATCTAGACCTCACAATGGACATTGTACAAATAATGCCGCCAAATCTTCAAGGTATGAACAATAGCTTCTAACTCAAGGTCATGGACTGGATAATTCTTCTCATGTACCTTTATCTATCTGGACGCATAGGCAATCACCCTACCATCTTGCATCAACACTGCACCGAGACCAATATGCAATGCATCATAATACAAAGTATAAGACCCTGAACCTGTAGGTAATACCAACACTAGGGCTGTAGTCAAAGCTGCCTTGAGCTTTTGGAAGCTCTCCTCATATTCCTCAGTCCACCTGAACGCAGCACCCTTCTGGGTCAATTTGGTCATAGGTGCAGCAAAAGAAGAGAAACCCTCTACATATCGGCGATAATACCCTGCCAAGCCAAGAAAACTCTGAATCTCCGTAGCTGAGGACGGTGGACCAACTCTGCACTGCCTCAATCTTCTTTGGATCTACCTTGATCCCCTCGCACGAAGCTATATGACCCAAAAATCCCACCGAATTAAGACATAATTCACACTTTGAAAATTTTGCATATAACTTCTTTTCTCTCAATGTCTGAAGCACAGTTCTCAAGTGTTGCTCATGATCCTCCTGACTCCGGGAATACACCAGAATGTCGTCAGTAAATACAATGATAAAAGAGTCAAGATAGGGTTGAAATACACTATTCATTAAGTGCATAAATATTGTTGGGGCGTTGGTTAGCCCAAATGACATTACAAAGAACTCATAATGACCATACCGAGTCCTAAAAGCAATCTTTGGGATATCTGGTTCCCGAATCTTCAACTGATGACAACATGAATGCAAGTCGATCTTAGAGAACACTCTGGCACCCTGAAGCTAATCAAATAGGCCATCAATACATGTCAATGGATACCTGTTCCTCACTGTAACCTTGTTCAGCTGACGGTAATCAATACACATCCACATAGAACCATCCTTCTTCTTCACAAATAAGACAGGAGCACCCCAAGGCGATACACTAGGCCGAATGAATCCCTTATCAAGAAACTCCTGTAACCGTTCTTTTAATTCTTTCAACTCTGTTGGGGCCATACAATATGGTGGAATAGAAATGGACTGAGTGCCCGGTAACAAATCAATGCTAAAGTCAATATCCCTGTCGGGTGGCATACCTGAAAGATCCGCTGGAAATACATCAGGAAAATCCCTTACTATAGGAACTGACTCCACGGTAGGAGTATCAATACTAACATCTCTCACATAGGCCAGATACGCATCACACCCCTTCTCAACCATTCGTTGAGCTTTAAGAAATGAAACAATCCTACTAGGAACATGATCCGAGGTACCTCTCCACTCTAGCCGTGGTAGACCGGGCATAGCCAATGTCACCATCTTGGCGTAACAATCAAGAATAGTGTGATAGGGCGATAACCAGTCCATGCCCAAAATAATATCGAAATCCACCATACTGAGCAATAATAAATCAGCTCTGGTCTCAAAACCACTGATAACAATTAAACACGACCGATACACGCGGTCCATAATAACAGATTCACCAACGGGTGTAGATACATAAATAGAAGAATTCAAGGAATCACGTGATACGCCCAAATACGGGGCAAAATAAGATGACACATAAGAATAAGTGGAGCCTGGATCAAATAAGACTGATGCATCTCTATGACAGATCAGAATAATACCTGTGATAACAGAATCGGATGCAACGACCTATGTCCTAGCATGAAGGGCATAATATCTGGCCTAGCCTCCCCCTCTAGGGCGACCTCTACCTGTCTGACCTTCACCTCTAGCTGGCCGTGCAGGTGGAGTGGCAACTGGTGCAGTAATCATGGCCTGAGAAGCCTGAGGGACCTGTGGAATAGGTGGGGCCTGAGAAATCTGTGGAGGTGCACCCCTCCCAAGTCTGGGGCAATCCCTCATGATATGACGAGTGTCACCACGCTCAAAATAATCCCTCGCAGGACGTGGCTGCTGGGACTGGCTCGGGCCTAATCGACTAGACTGCCCGCTGAAGGCACCCCGTACGGTAGGTACAGAAGACACTAGCGGTGCATAATATGGAATCTGAGGTCTAGGAGTAGCCAGAATACCACTGGAAGCTGGAAGTGATGAATGAATAGGACGGCTCATATAACCTCTACCATGACGGGCTGCAACTGGGGCACGAGAATTATTATATATGGCAGAATCTCGGGGTATCTTAGCTTCCCTCTCTTCCCTCTCCCGGATCTGTATGCCTTCCAATCTCCTAGCAATTGACACCACCTGTTGATATGTGATGTCCATCTCTATCTCTCGGGACATACTGAATCTGATACTAGGGTGGAGACCCTCAATAAATCTATGAACCCTAGCCAAATCACTGAATTGGACGCCATATTCTGACACGATCATAGAACCCTGGCACAACTGCTCAAACTCTGCGCGCCATGCATCTCTAAGACTCTGAGGAACATGTTCCTTTAAGAACATATCTAAAAATTGAGTCCAAGTAAGTGAAGTTGCCTCAGTCGGACTATCCAACTCATATGCCCGCCACCACTGGTAGGCTGCTCCTCTAAGCTGAAATACCGTAAAAGAAACCCCATTGGAATCCACAATACCCATACTATGGAGGATACAATGACATTCCTCCAGAAAACCCTGAGCATCCCCTAAAGCTAAACCGCTGAATGTGAGAGGGTGGTACTTCTTGTACCTCTTGAGCCTGAGCTGCTCCCCCTCTAAAACTGATGTCCTACCCTGAGGCCGAACTAGGACAACTGGCTGCACTAGTATAACCTCTGGGGGATGGTCAACTTGGGACCGTGGCTCTAGGGTACGGGTGGCGGGAGTCTATGCTCCTCCCCCGACCTAAGATGTGGCAGGAGCAAGTGGAATTAACCTTGCCTGAGCTAGAGTGCCAAACATGCTCAAAAACTGGGCAAGAGTCTCCTCAAGTGCAGGAGTGGTAACAGGCATCTCGGGTGCCTGTTCTCCAACTGGAGCTACTGGTGGTTCCTCTGTAGCAGCTCGTGCGGGTGCTTTGGCTGCACCACGTGGTCTTCCTTGGCCTCTGCCCCGACCCCGGCCTATTGCGGCTCCAACAGGGGGCACGGGTGTCTGATCATCGGATCCAGTTGTGCGTGTCCTCACCATCCATGAGAGAATAGAAAGGCAATGGTTTATAACTTTGAAGTCAACAGTGTGGACGATAAGAAATCAAAGTAGCGAATATTTTCCTAACAGTTCCATAGCCTCCAAAGATAAGTACGGACGTCTCCGTACCGACCCCCAAGACTCTACTAAACCTGTTTGTGACTCATAACACCTATGAACCTAGAGCTTTGATACCAACTGTCACAACCCCAAATTCCCTCCGTAGGATGTCGTGATGGCACCTAGTCTCTAAGAATAGGTAAGCCTATCAATGCGGAATAACAATAGAAATATAAAATAAATAATCTTCAAATTCACATAATTTCAACTCCCAAAACCCGGTAGAAATAAGTCACAAGCTTCTAAGAATTTATCCTCAATGAATCTATATATATCAGGGTCTAAGAAAATAAGGAAGAAACATAATAATGATAGAAGGGGACTCCGGAGTCTGCGGACGCTGGCAGATATACCTCAAAGTCTCCGTACATAGGTAGCTCACTGATGTCTGGACTGATAGGATGTACCTGGATCTGCACAAAAAGATGTGCAGAAGCATAGTATGAGTACACCACAGCGGTACCCAGTAAGTGCCAAGCCTAACCTCGGTAGAGTAGTGACGAGGTCAGGTGAGGCCCTACTGGAATATAATCTTGGCATGGTAAAATGTTTATCAATGTAGTAAAATAGAGTGACATTGGAAATGAATCAAATAGTATGTCATATTTAATGACACAAAATAATTGCAAATAATATCTCGTGGAATCAAAACAGAATTTCCTTCGACTTTATGAAAATCACAACAATTAATCGAAAGCAACTATGGTCATAAATCAATATCAACAAGGGCATTACCGAGGTACCACCTCGTAGTCCCAAATTATTAATAATTTCACAATATCTCATTTCCTTATATCACCGCGGGAGCCTTCACAATTTATTTAAAGAAAANGTTTACAATATAATAAAAATGAAATGACAATGGAAATGATCAAGTAAGTAGTATAACACCAATTAACTACGCAAAATAATGGCAAATAATGCCTCGTGGGGCACCAATTGTCTAACCTTTCCCCTACATAAGGTTAGACAAGTCAGTTACCTCGACTTGCTCCAATTTTATCAAGTAGTATTCCTTTTCCTCGATTTTCGACTCGAATTTAGTCATAATTAATTCGATACAGTCAACAAAAATTATAGAATCAATTCCATAAGAAAATACTATATTTTTCAATAAAAATCCAAAATTAACTCAAACAAAATCGCCCGTGGAGCCCACATCTCAGAATCTGGCGAAACTCACAAAATCCGATAACCCATTCAATTACGAGTCCAACTATCTAGTTCCACTCAAATCTGACTTCGAATCGACATTCAAATTCCAAAAATTTATTTTATGAAATTTCTACAATTATCCCCAAATTTATTTCTCAAAACACTAATTGGATGATGAAAACAATGATATATTTATGTGTGTTAACCAAATATGAGTTAGAATCACTTACCCCGATAAATTTCTTGAAAAACCCACGAAATATCGTCACAAACCGAGCTTTCTAGGTCCCAAAAATAAAATAATACCCTAGGCCTTGGTTATATAGTACATTCTCTGAACTCGCCATGTTCGGTCCGCACAATTCCAAGTGCGGCCGCACATCCCAACTCCTGCAGTCGCACAATACTTGTGCAGCGGCACTCTCTTGGTGACTGTACTGCTAGACTTTAGTATTTTGGCCATAACTTTCTCTATATATGTCTAAAGAATGACTTCTTTACCTTTACGGAAACTAGACACGAAGAGATACAACTTTTGATTTTGAATCATCTTAAAATTCCTTGTGGATCAAAAGCTATAAGCATCCGACATCGGACCATCGAATCTGAGAGTTCCTGAGTGCGGCCGCACACAAAATTGTGCGTCCCACATAATCCTCTGCGGACTGAAGTGCGGTCGCACACAAAATTGTGTGGTCCGCACAATTCCCCTGAGGTTCGCACTTCCATTTTGCCTCAACACTCCCAAAATGTGCGGTCCGCACTTCCATTTTGCCTCAACACTCCCAAAATGTGCGGTCCGCACTTCCAAAGACCCCCGGAACAATATTAGAGTGTCGAAAAGCCCGTACTCGCTCAAAACTCATCCCGAAACTCACCCGAGGCCCCCGGACCTCAACCAAATATACCAACCAATCTTGAAATACCATACAAACTTAGACGAGTCTTCAAATCACGTCCAACTATATTAAATCACAATTCACACCCCAATTCAAGCTTAATGAAACTTAAGAATTTCTAACCTCTACATTCGATATCGAAACATACCAAATCAAGTCCGATTTACCTCAAATTTTGCACTCAAGTCATAAATGATATAATGGAGCTATAAAAATTTTCAGAACTGGATTACGATCCCGATATCAAAAAGTCAACTCCCCGGTCAAACTTCCAAACTTAAATTTTCTATTTTAGCCATTTCAAGCCTAATGTAACTATGGACTTCCAAATAAAAATCCGAACACACTCCTAATTCCAAAATCACCAAACGGAGCTATTGGAATCATCAAAATTTTATTCTGGGGTTGTTTGCACATAAGTTGGCATCCGATCACTATTTGAACATAAACTTTAAAACTTGAAACTAAGTATTCCAATTCATTCCAAATCCTCACCGGGCCTAAACCAATTACTCTGGAAAGTCATATATCAGTTATAAAGTACAAAATGAGCAGTAAATAGGGGAATGGGGCTATAACTTTTAAAACGACTGGCCGGTCGTTACATGATGTTACACCCCATGTTTTCGTACATGAAAGTACGCCGTAAGTCAATTTTTGTAAGCTCGGAAATGAGATTCTCTTTGAAAGTATATAAAGTGACCTAATGATATTACATCCCATAATTTTGTTCAACATACAAACGACTAGGTTGAGGACGAATGCACTTAAACATAAGAAAGGAGATTTTGGACAAATAAAAATGAGTTGCTTGCTTACCCGACGTGCCTGCTTCACCAACTTACTTTCCATCCTACTTGCTTGAGCTACTCGATTCATGTCCAAATTATTTAATGAGGATGAGACAAATGTTTCAAAATGGAAAAAGGACCAACATGAATCACCTACTTGATTAAGTAGGTGACAAGTAGGTGCATCACCTACTTAGAGCTTGTGGATCAAATTTAAAGAGAATGGAAAAGGATAGAGATGGGAAACTCTTGGGGCAGCCCAAGACCCATCTTCCCAAACCCATTAGTGGGGCTATATAAATATAGATATATCTTAATTTCACCTAGAAAACAATTCATAATGCCTCTCTCTTTATTGCAACGTGAAGGAGCTCCAAAATATCAGCCCAAGATCTCTCTCAAAGTTATCCTAGAGTTCAAGACCAAATCCACAAGTTGTTAAGGTGATTTCTCTCTTGGAAGATCAAGATCACCTAGTTATCTCTCTACTTTGTTGTTTGGGGTAAAGAGCTTATTTGAGCTTGAAGTAAAGCTTAGTTTGATGAGTATGCATGCTGCCAAGTTAAGGTTTAACTTCTCATATATGTATTTAAGTTCATCTATGTATATCAAGTTGATTTAATAAAGGAAACTTGTGAAGTAAGTTGAACTTCATGTTGAAGTGTTGTAGTTGCTGGACTATTTTGGAGTTGAATGCTTGATGTTTTATGGATGGAAATCAGTATAAATAACTTAAGAATACTATTGCTATTGTGGTTGATCTGTTTGGAAGAAGAGAAGGCTTAGAAAGTGCAAGTTAGAACTTGGTTGTTGAGCGAGATGGTGTGGACTGTTTTGGTGATGTATTGTAATGAATATGAGGTTAGATATTGATATATATATATATATATATATATATATAT